>MU105737.1:0-255574 GCA_012274485.2 Sinapis alba | reverse complement strand
TATTGCTTTTTCTTCAGCGATAAGGAAACAATTAGTGTGGGTACTCAACTAATTGTCATAGGAAAAGAAATAGAGGGAATTGTGGTGTTTCGCTACGAGCTAGAGAATCATTAGTGGTTCAAAGGTCCTTCAATGATCACACCAAGGTCCATGTATGGTTCTGCTAGCCGTGGAAAAACCGCATTTTTTGCATGAGGCATTAAAATGGATGGCATTGGGAATCCTATTGTTGTGCAAACCGTTGAAAAGTATAATGCTGATACAAAAAGTTGGACTATGATTAATGGAATGCATAAAGCAAGGAAGTTCAGCTCAGGATATTTCTTGCGTGGAAAATTTTATGTCCTCGGTGGCCGAGATGAGAATGATAAACACCTCACTTGTGGAGAAAGTTATGATGAGGCCACAAATTCTTGGGAGTTGATATCTGACATGTTAAAAGACATGATATTCATTATGCCTTCCCAATCTCCGCCCCTTATTGCTGTGGTTGATGAAAATCTATACATGTTGGAGACATCTTTGAATGAGCTCCGCGTATATGATATAAACACAAATAGTTGGAAGAAACTTGGTGTTGTCCCTGTGAGCGCAAATGTTGCCTTTGGTTGGGGGATTGCGTTTAAATCGATGGGAGATAGACTTCTGGTTGTTGGAACTTCTCACTCTTGGCATAGAACAACTAAAGTCTACTCATGCTGTCCTTCTCCAGATGTGGAAGAGCAGCACTGGGAAGAATTAAAATATTGGTGTGATGGTGCTGAGCTCCCACAGTTTATTCATAATTTTTCTGTGATGTTTGCTTAAAGTTTTTTCTGAGGAAATCTTGGAAACTAATTTGTTTTGTATTTGTGCTTACAATAAGTTTATGGCCATTTGGACGCCCGAAAAAATTAGAAATTGTGGTTTCATGTTGTTTGTGTTTTTCTGATTTTTTTTTTTAACGTTTGTGATACAAATATTGTTGTTTTTGTTTATTTAAAGTGCTTATGTTTGTGCAAAAATGATTTATGTTGTTTAAGTAATGCTTATTGAACTTTATGGGTTTTTTTCCCATGCAGCCATAAATATCACCTAGTCATGTTCAGTTAAAATATCTATCTGGTTTTAGTATGTTTTTCCAAAACTTTAAGCTTACAAAAGTTAAATACAACATTATTTACTTGGTTTGGACAACAAGAGTTTTCATGTTATTTGGTTTTTAACCATTAACTATGGCTGTATCTATTTTTAAAAGAAACTTTTCTATTTTATTTTAGATAAATACCCTAGGCTAGCCATTAAAAAAGTTTTTTTTCCACAAATATAGTCTCCAAGGAGCAAAATAACTAAAAGCTTTCATTAAAAATGTAAATATAAACTTATACCCTTAGGGTTAACTAATCTAGATTAAGAGCTTAGAGTTAAAAATGGAGTTTTGGGATTAAGATTTAAAAATTCTAAAATTAAAAAATAAATATTACAAATTTGAATATATTTTTTTTAAACAGTTTCAAAAGCATTTTCGAATTTCATAAAGAAAAATTGGAAAAAGAAAATAGTTTTTTTTATAAAAAGATCAAATTTTAAAAACATATACTTTGAAACTATAAAAAACTACTTTTTATTTTTATATTTTTTATATTTTTTACCTTTTAATATTTCTTTAATTTTATAGATTTTTAATTAATTTTTATTTATATATTTATTGTATAAGGGTGTTTTTACCTCTTTAATAAAATATTTTGGTCATTCTCTTCTTTGGTGGCTTTTTTTGTGATAAATTTCTTAAAATACTCTATTTGAGAGAATTGTCTTTTATGTTATATGGTTGGATAATGGATTTACTTGAGCATAGAGTATACTAATTAAGTTTTGGTAATTTGGGTATAACATTTGATTATATATCTTATGCGAGCCCAAATTGTATTATTTACACTGAGGAGTGGGAAAATAATAGAGTTATAAATATTTAGAAATAAGAAAGCAACAATTATAAAATGTGCTTATTTAACTATAAATAATAGTAAGAATAATGTTGTTATTTTATTAATATTACTTATCGGTTCGATATTAACGGTTTGATCTCCGCATCTAGTTACCAGATAATCCTACACTACAAAAAAGTTTACATTCATAGCATATTACTATAGCACGTTTTACTGAACTGTCATGGTAGATGATTTTAAAAAAAAAATATTGTATAAAAGCAATAGATAAACGCTATGATAGATTTTATGTAAGCGGGAACCTAAAATTAGGAATTCCACCGAGACTTAAATGAAAACTAAAGAAGCGCGGAAAAAATAACATTTTCCCTCTATCCTCTAACATATTCTTTATTTAAAGGGGTAAAAACTAGTCTTAACAAAAAAACAGAATAAAAAAACTAGACTTTGTTTGGTTGATCAAATGAGTTGTTTCAGAGATGCAGCAGGATGGTTTCAGGAGACTGCTAAAGGTATCAACTTTCTTCTTTGTTTGATATGCTTATTGTCTTTTGATACCTTTGGTTGTTCACTTTGTGTCTGTTTTCTTAAACTCTTGCCTTCCTTTGAGTATAGGTGGGAAGGGAACCAAGGCCAGGAAAAGTACTCTGTCTAAAGAGTCTCAGAGGTGACTTGATCCAATGATCTCGGTTTAACTGTATCTGAGGTAATAAAACCAACAATCTCTTTGTCTAGACCTGTCTCGTTGTTATTAACATCGCCTGACTTTGATCTCTTTTTGTCCCATGTATGTATTAGTACTCTGTGTTTGGTTCTCTATCCAATGTGGGTGCTATGGTTGGTGCAATTGCTAGTGGTCAGATCGCATAATACATTGGACGAAAAGGGGTATAGTATAGCTTTGTCTCTCCTTAGTATTTTGTAATTACTCTGTTTCTGATCCACCTAATGAAACCTTCTTCCTTGCTTTAACTTAAACCTTTTATTGTGTGGACAGTCTCTGATGATTGCTGCAGTTCCCAATATCTTACACAGTAATACTGATCTGATCTCATCTAGTTGGTTGTTTCGCTTATGGAAGTAAAGGTTTTTTAGTAAATTTATGCCAAACTCGGTTTGTGGTTTTAGGTGCCAGTCTATATTGTTGAGATAGCTCCACAGATTATGAGGGGAGGAGTAGGTTCGGTTAACCAGGTTTTGACACGTCAAGCTGACTGATTCTCCTTTTGCATTTTTTCTGAACAGATTCTTAGAATGTTGGTTAACTTTTTTGCATGTAGCTTTCTGTGACAATTGGAATAATGTTGGCTTATTTACTTGGCCTCTTTGTTCCATGGAGGATTCTTGCAGTTTTGGGTAAACCTCAAAATAACACAAAGCCTAGATTATGATTTATTAGAGATTTGATTTATGATTTACATAAGCTGAAGAGCTTGTTGTCTTTGCAATTATGTTGCTTGCTAGCAAATAGACTTTATTTTCTTTATATGTGCTGAGATGCTAAGTCTCCACTTCAAATCTGTAGGAGCCAGATCCTGCACTTGGGAATGGTGGACTCGGGGAGACTTACCTCTTGCTTTTTGGATTCCATGGCAACTTTGAATTATCTAGCGTGGGGTTATGGACTTAGATACAAATACCGCTTGTTCAAACCGAGAATCAAAGATGGAGAGGAGGAAGCTGCAGAAGATTGGCTTGGTCTTCTTCTTTTTTTAGATTTAGTTTTTTTTTTAAAGATTTGGTTTACACTAAACCGAGTTAGATAAATTATGGTGGCTTATTTTTTTAATTTCTGGTTTAGTTTTGTAAATCGATTTTAATTTATAAATAAAATATATTTATTTCAAATTATGAAATAATTTTCGGTTTAATTTTCAATTATTTTATTTTATTTTTAATTATAATTGTTTTTGGTTTATTGTAGAAAGATCTACAATAGCAAGAAATATGAATTGTAATCAAGTTAATAATATCATTCAAGTATTGCTATCGTATATGCACATTTCATAGCGTCAAATAAAAATGCTATCGTAAAGGGGTACCTATGATGGCTGCCGTATACATAGCATTTATGATTTCGCTATCAAACATCTAATATAGCATATTTACCGTGCTAACAATGTACATATTTTTTGTAGTGCTAGTTACAAAAATCTGTATTATTTATCCATGATCAACGATTTAACTTCACTAAATTTTTTTCTTTGAAGCGGCTTTAAGGAACTCTCAGAAGCTATATGAGCATCAGGTTTTTATTCGTAGAAGTAAACATTGTGAGCTACATAAAAGGGTATTGGAGAAACAGTAAATATCTATTGCATTGTAACACAAATACATTTTTTACATTCTGAGAGTAATCAAATACAGTTTGGTTCGAATCAGGATAATCATAGGGTGTTAAACGAATACTCGATTTTCGATTTATAAGTTTTATTTGTTATGTATACTTATAGAATTTGGTCGAAGAAAAATATACAAATGGACTTTCATTATGTTTGGAAAGTAATCATTTAATTTGAAATGTAACCATTTTATCTCGCAAGTATCAACTTTGTTATTTATTAAGTTCTTTATTAATGCATACATATATCTAAAAATAACAATGAATTAAAACAACTAGGTTGATTGTAAGCAAAAAAATAAATATTCAAAATTATTGTTTGTCAACTTAACAAATATTCTCAAAGAACTAACAAAAATTAGTCAAACCTGCAAAGATTTACCAACTAGTAGTCTTATAATGTATAGTAAGGATTTGAATAAACTGATAAACGTTTAGTCAAAATTCCTAGAGAATTTATTACTTGTATTTATGGTAGAAGGTTGAATAAGCATATTGCATTACTATGGTAAGAAAATGAAAGAAAAGATAATAATTATGGTAGAGAATTCAAAACAGATGCACTATATATATCTGAGTAACTAGGTCAAGATTTCTTATGAATCTTGTGTATTAACTAAATATAATTAGGATTCAAGTGAGCGTTCAATCAAGCATTTTATAAGCTTTTGAGGTACACATCCAAATTTATAATAAATCTAATCACAAATCATATTATTACATATTCAGAATTTTATATTGTATCACCATCATAAAAATATATTTATTTTGTCATAATATGTTTAGTCTTGAAATTACGTTGGTTAACTTACGATAAATAATACCTATTTCTAATTTCATATTCTAAAAGTTCTTTAGATAGTAAAAATTAAAATCATAAAACCTGTAATTATATATTATAAAACAGTGATTTTCCCTTTCCATCAGGTTACATAATTTAAAATTACATTTTATCTTTTGTGTTGTTTATAGTGCCTCTCTCTATTGTTTAAAATAATGAGATTAATTATTTTACTCTCTTGAAATATCAATTTCTGAATACATCAAAATTTTACAAAAGCAATAATTAATTATTTTGCTTCATATTATTGGGTTTAATTTAGTTAATGCAATTTTAAATCTCATTGACTTGCCAGTTTACATCAAAAACACTATTTATTGTTTCTTTAAATAAATATTGGGAGTTCAAATTCTTAAATTTGTAATTGTATGTAGTAAAATTGTTGTGTTAGATTTTTGCAACTGAGTGATGTTACTCATAGTATTATTTTGGAATTCACAGGAAATGATGTCAAAAGAGGTCGCTAAAACAAATCGAGATATGCTAATGCTAAAAGAAGATCAGGCTCCTAAAGTTGGAGCAAGTTTGAGCCAATCTAAACGAAGAAATATTTCAATTGTTGGCATTAAACCCATCATACCTGACCTGAATGTGAAACCTTGTTTGGATTCTGATGAGGAAGAAAAAGGAGAAATTACAAAAGCATTTCAGAATTTTGCTGGTTTAAAATCTCATGATGCATGTTTTGTTGATTATATGCTTTTGTACGAGCTTGAGGTCGAGATCATTGCTCGTCTTCCATGCTTCGAATACTGGAAACTGCAGTTTCTTAACAAGAAGATTTTGGAGTTGTTAAAAAGCTGTGAAATTTTCAGGGTGAGGCAAGAAAGGGGACTTGTGAATCCCTATGAGATTTTGCATTCAGGGGCTGAATCTAACTGGGAAATGTTTGATAAGGATTTTAAAACCTTTCGGAGACTTCCTAAAGTTCCTTCTTCTGACTATTGCTGTTTCTTCAGCGATAAGGAAACAATTAGTGTGGGTACTCAACTAATTGTCAGAGGAAGAGAAAATAGAGGGAATTGTGGTGTTTCGCTACGAGCTAGATAATCATAAGTGGTTCAAAGGTCCTTCAATGATCACACCAAGGACCATGTATGGTTCTGCTAGCCGTGGAAAAACCGCATTTTTTGCAGGAGGCATTCAAATGGATGGCAATGGGAACCCTATCGTTGTGCAAACCGTTGAAAAGTATAATGCTGATACAAAAAGTTGGACTATGATTAATGGAATGCATAAAGCAAGGAAGTTTAGCTCAGGATGTTTCTTGCGTGGAAAATTTTATGTCCTCGGTGGCCGAGATGAGAATGATAAACACCTCACTTGTGGAGAAAGTTATGATGAGGCCACAAATTCCTGGGAGTTGATACCTGACATGTTAAAAGACATAATATTCATTATGCCTTCCCAATCTCCGCCCCTTATTGATGTGGTTGATGAAAATCTATACATGTTGGAGACATCTTTGAATGAGCTCCGCGTATATGATATAAACACAAATAGTTGGAAGAAACTTGGTGTTGTCCCTGTGAGCGCAAATGCTGCCTTTGGTAGGGGGATTGCGTTTAAATCGATGGGAGATAGACTTCTGGTTGTTGGAACTTCTCACTCTTGGCATAGAACAACTGAAGTCTACTCATGCTGTCCTTCTCCAGATGTGGAAGAGCAGCACTGGGAAGAATTAAAATATTGGTGTGTTGGTGCTGAGCTCCCACAATTTATTCATAATTGTTCTGTGATGTTTGCTTAAAGTTTTTTCTGAGGAAATCTTGGAAACTAATTTGTTTTGTATTTGTGCTTACAATAAGTTTATGGCCATTTGGGCGCCCGCAAAAATTAGAAATTGTGGTTTCATGTTGTTTGTGTTTTTCTGATTTTTTTTTTCGTTTGAGATACAAATGTTGTTGTTTTTGTTTATTTAAAATGCTTATGTTTGTGCAAAAATGATTTATGTTGTTTAAGTAATGCTTATTGAACTTTATGGGTTTTTTTCCCATGCAGCCATAAATATCACCTAGTCATGTTCAGTTAAAATATCTATCTGGTTTTAGTATGTTTTTCCAAAAATTTAAGCTTACAAAAGTTAAATAAAACATTATTTACTTGGTTTGGACAACAAGAGTTTTCATGTTATTTGGGTTTTAACCATTAACTATGGCTGTATCTATTTTTAATAGAATTTTTTCTATTTTATTTTAGATAAATACCCTAGGCTAGCCATTAAAATTTTTTTTTTCCCACAAATATAGTCTCCAAGGAGCAAAATAACTAAAAGGTTTCATTCAAAATGTAAATATAAACTTATACCATTAGGGTTAACTAATCTAGATTAAGAGTTTAGAGTTAAAAATAGAGTTTGGGGATTAAGATTTAAAAATTCTAAAATTAAAAAATAAATATAAATAATTTGAAAATACTTTTTTTTTAAAAATAGTTTCAAAAAGCATTTTCGAATTTCATAAAGAAAAATTGGAAAAAGAAAATAGTTTTTTTTTTATAAAAAGATCAAATTTTAAAAACATATACTTCAAAAATATAAAAAACTACTTTTTATTTTTATATTTTTATATTTTTTACCTTTTTAATATTTCTTTAATTTTATAGATTTTTAATTAATTTTTATTTATATATTTATGGTATAAGGGTGTTTTTACCTCTTTAATAAAATATTTTGGTCATTCTCTTCTTTGGTGGCTCTTTTTGTGATAATTTTTTTAAAATACTCTATTTGAGAGAATTGTCTTTTATGTTATATGGTTGGATAATGGATTTACTTGAGCATAGAGTATACTAATTACGTTTTGGTAATTTGGGTATAACATTTGATTATGTATCTTATGCGAGCCCAAATTTGAGCCAATCTAAACGAAGGAATATTTCAATTGTTGGCATTAAACCCATCATACCTGACCTGAATGTGAAACCTTGTTCGGATTCTGATGAGGAAGAAAAAGGAGAAATTACAAAAGCATTTCAGAATTTTGCTGGTTTAAAATCTCATGATGCATGTTATGTTGATCATATGGTTTTGTACGAGCTTGAGGTCGAGATCATTGCTCGTCTTCCATGCTTCAAATACTGGAAACTGCAGTTTCTTAACAAGAAGCTTTTGGTCGAAGAAAAATATACAAATGGACTTTTATTATTGTTGGAAAGTAATCATTTAATTTGGAATATAACCATTTTATCTCGCAAGTATCGACTTTGTTATTTATTAAGTTCTTTAATAATGCATGAATATATCTAAAAATAGCAATGAATTAAAACAACTAGGTTGATTGTAGGAAAAAAAGAAATATTCAAAATTATTGTTTGTCACTTAATAAATATTCTCAAAGAACTAACAAAAATTAGTCAAACCTGCAAAGATTTACCAACTAGTAGTCTTATAATGTATGGCGCGCACTACCTGATGATAGGGAGTGCTCTGTCGCGTTCCATTCGTTTGAATAAACTGATAAACGTGTAGTCAAAATTCCTAGAGAATTTATTACTTGTATTTATGGTAGAAGGTTGAATAAGCATATTGCATTACTATGGTAAGAAAATGAAAGAAAAGATAATAATTATGGTAGAGAATTCAAAACAGATGCATTATATATATATGAGTAACTGGGTCAAGATTTCTTATGTATCTTGTGTATTAACTAAATATAATTAGGATTCAAGTGAGCGTTCAATCAAGCATTTTATAAGCTTTTGAGGTACACATCCAAATTTATAATATAGACTTGGCCGAAGAAAAATATACAAATGGACTTTCATTATTATTGGAAAGTAATGATTTAATTTGAAATGTAACTATTTTATCTCGCAAGTATCAGTTTTGTTATTTATTAAGTTCTTTAATAATTCATACATATATCTAAAAATAGAAATGAATTAAAATAACTAGGTTAATTGTAAGCGAAAAAGAAATATTCAAAATTATTGTTTGT
The DNA here is from genome assembly GCA_012274485.2 of Sinapis alba. Taxonomy (NCBI): domain Eukaryota; kingdom Viridiplantae; phylum Streptophyta; class Magnoliopsida; order Brassicales; family Brassicaceae; genus Sinapis; species Sinapis alba. The sequence continues at coordinate 246,526 of MU105737.1, read as the reverse complement.
CAACTTAATAAATATTCTCAAAGAACTAACAAAAATTTGTCAAACCTGCAAAGATTTACCAACTAGTAGTCTTATAATGTATAGTACGGATTTGAATAAACTGATAAATGTGTAGCCAAAATTCATAGAGAAATTATTACCTGTATTTATGGTAGAAGGTTGAATAAGCATATTGCATTACTATGGTAAGAAAATGAAACAAAAGATAATAATTATGGTAGAGAATTCAAAGCAGATGCACTATATATATCTGAGTAACTGGGTCAGGATTTCTTATGTATCTTGTGTATTAACTAAATACTAGATTTTGACCCGCACTTAGAAAGCGCGGGTTTGTTTTCTCAACAAAAATATTTTTTTTTTGTGAATTTTTATAAGATAATGTATATGTAGATAAAGATTTCTACATAATCGTGATTCGGAACAGGCGATTTAGAATTTTGGTTTAAATATAAACAATATTAACATATACATATTCGAGTGAAACATATTATTATTACAAAGATATTTGACAATAATCTAAATTTCATCATCAAATAATTTTTTTATTATTATAAACATATTATTGTTTCTAAAAAAACATATATTATATATCTAAAGTAAAATTAACTTTGAGACATTTGATTCATTATTAAACATTAGAATTCGTAAATTATGATTTATTTGCATTTAGTTATAAAATGGACCTTAATTATTTGGTGTTTTGTTAATATATTCCTTTTTTTTTTGTTTTCAGTACAAAGGCGTTTTATTTTTAGAAATTAGATCTGTTAGATTGAGGCCCAAAGCCCAGCCATACCTTCTCTCTACCGACAACATCTGGATAAGGTTTTGTCTTGTTTTGGATAGATCGAAAAAAGATGAAGTCTCTTCGATGGCGATTCAGCGAAACAGGAGTTCACCGTCGACTTGTTCATCTCCGATCTAATCCGGTCATTTTCACTCCTTTATATTTTCTTCATCATTAGATACAGTTCAACTTTCCATTCTTGAGTATTACGGAGATCTAACTTTCGTAAAAATTTCAGGAATAGTTTGCATGTTTTTTCCGACAATGCCAAAGAAGATATCGGCCAGATTGAAATGGTTTTTGATGTGTTCAAAGAATTTCTGGAGCTCACTCCTTTCTTAATGTAAGGGTTTGGTATTAGATAAATTAGTATTGTTTAAAAACATGTTACTTGTTGTGTAACAATCTTCATTTGTAAAATATTTTTATTTCCTAATTATATTTTTCACAATTTTCAGGGATAAGAATCCTTTCAAGCATTTTATAGTAAACATGAGTCTCTTTGATGGTGATTCACCGACAGTGTTCTTTCTAAATCTCGATATGTGATTATTCTGAAGTGGTATTAGTAAGAAAGACGAAGGCTTTTTTAAAACCCCTTTCTATTTATCATGTTCCTTTGTTCACAAAATCAAGCCGCGTTCTTATGAACTGGGTTAAAGATCGGAGATAACAAAATAGGTTTTCTTATTTCTTTTCAATATCATGTTTTAAAAAGTATTATTCCAAGCTTCGTTTCTTCTCTGATCTCTCAAGTCTCTCTTATCCGTTTGATTCTTCATTAAATTCAAATCCGAGAAAGAAAAAAAGGAAACAAACAATAGCGATGGGTTTGGGTGCATCGAAGAATACTGAAGAAGAGGACGTCGGCCTAGGAGGAGGTCAGCTCTACATTTTGCTGAAAATGGAGAACTCTAAGGCTCAAGGTGAGCTTACTCCTCATATCTACGGCTCTGTTCCTATCATCGGCTCTTGGGATCCTTCTAAAGCAGTGAGCATATGTTGAATTTGTAATTTGACATTCGTCCTTATGTGATTGCTTCCGGTTCATCTAGAATTTGATCGCGTTTCTGTGTCTTCTTCTTTTGTTGATTTTTTTTTCTTGATAGCTTCCGTTGCAACGTGAATCTGCGTCAACATCGGAGCTGAGCTTCGTTGTTCCTCCTGATCATGATATTGCTATATCTTTTGTATGTGAGTTGACTCGATTTGGAGGACTTGTTTAGGCGATAGCTTTAGCATATAGTACTGACGTCAGTGTTTATAATCGAATCGTGTTTTATGTGAACTACAGAATCTAAGGTTCTTTTTATTTTTGGGATTTGTTTCATTTGTAGAGACTTTGGATTTCAAGTTTTTGTTGAAGCCAAAGTAACCAAACATGCTTTGAATTAGATATCATGTTTTAAAAAGTTTTAAAAAGTATTATTCCAAGCTTTTAATCTCTATTATTTTGACATGAAAGAGTATAAAAGATGGTTTTAGCAGAAGATCGAAATGATAGAAGTATGAGAGTTCCTGAAATTTATATTTGATTCAGATTGAACATATTAAGCTAGGTTCAAAATCATGGAACTCAGTCAGACATAAACCAGATAAGTATAAATAGATTCTACAAATTCAATATATATTCGGCCAGTGTGATAATTGGTCCTCCAATTTTTATATTCTAATGTTCACGGTTTTGATTTTGTTTGTAGTAGCTTAATAAGGAGCCACAAGCATTAGGAAATTGAATGGAAGCAAGTTCCGGATTTTTCATTCAGAACACTGTTGAAGCAAGTAAAATATAGGATACACTATAAAGTAAGTTGTTTTGGTAAATTGGAGTATAAGGGTATACAGGGAGAAAATATCTAGCTGTTTGCTAACATGACATGAATTCGCTTTGTAGCATAGTAATAAGGGTAGTAAAGGAATCTGGAGGCATTTGGAAGCAATTGATATAGCATTAAAGATGTTAAATCCTATAAAGCAGATGAGTGTACATTTTTCTAGTCTTGTAATTGTTGGTTTAAGTTAATAAATTTTGATCAATCTTTGTTCATGTTCTTATTGTTATGGATTTTGTTTTGTTTTGTAGGATCTTAAAAAGCAGAAGTGAATGACTGAGAATAATAATAAAAACAAAGAGGAATTCACAAATGGGAAGGACGTGTTGCATCAAACTGAACAGTAAATTGTTTTGATAATTTGATAGCATTGATATAATAGGAATGGAATATTATCGATAGTTAGGTAATAAACCGGAGCTTGATTGATATGTTCACATGTTTGATTGCTTTGATTTAAAATCATAAAACTACTAAAGCATCATTAAAAAACTCGAAAAAATCAAACATTGTGTGCAGTCCAAATAACTTAAGCTGTAGAAAAAAAAACATACTAAAAACAAAATCTCAAAGATTCTGGAAAATCTCTTTAAAAACAACATTAATTGTTTGTCTCTGAGGCTTGACTTCATCGTTGACAATCAAAATCTTCAACCCTTTTTTAGATGTCACTCTAGAGATGGCAACATATAGTTGCCCATGAGAAAACACAGGTCTAGGTAGATAAATACCAACTTCCGAGAGTGATTGGCCCTGACTCTTATTAATGGTAATGGCAAACGCCACAACAATAGGAAGTTGCCTCCTCCTCATCTTGAAAGGTTTCTTCTTGTCAAAAGGGGTAATAGCAAGCCTAGGAATAAAAACAACTCTCCCAACCTATCTCCTGTAATAACTTTTGCCTTTATCATGTGATCGTACATCTCTGTAATTTGAAGTCGAGTCTCATTCATTAATCCCCCAATAGGATATATGTTTCTTAGCAACATCACAGGACAACCTGCTTTCAACCGAAGACTATGATTTGGTAAACCTGAGACTTTGATGGTGTTTAAGAAATCTGGAGTGAGAGCTTTGTCGTTAACTGAAAATTTATCCGAAGCATCTATTGTATCAGAGCTTAAGTAGATCTTTTCCTCACCTGTAATAAATAAACAACAAAATAGTGTTAACTAATAGATATTGGAAATGATAGGAGCAAAAGATAAAAAGTCATAAATTAAATAACTAACCATCAAGCTTATCCAACATATGCTGATTAATCTTGTCCAAATCCTCGTTAGTAGGACATAGTATTGATCTTTCTTGAAAAAACTTAGGTTCTTTATTCTGCTGCAAAGAAATTGCATCCCCATACACAGCTTTGCTTATAAACTCAATTGGATCATCTGCATCAAGAATAAGAAATTCCTCAGGAATATCAATTAGAGCCTCCCCATCATTTTGTTCACCATATTTCCATCTCCAACATCTAATATCCACTGGGAAAACTCTTCCAAATCTTTTGCTTCTTCAGGGGACAAATCGTTTGACATTAGCCTCATATTCTTTGTTAGCTTCAAGACTCTGACATGTTTCCAAAGATAAGAGAAATTTAAAGATGCCAAAACGATTTCAGATCTTCCTGCCCCATGAATTACATGCAACACTTGTCTAAAATCCCCTCCTAGGACAACAACTTTCCCAGCAAAAGGCAAATTGTCCTTGTTCCCAACAATGTCACTCATACTCCTATCCAATGATTCAAAACAGTGTTTGCTCATCATTGGTGCTTCGTCCCAAATGATTAGAGAAGTTGCTTTAATAAGATTAGCTTGATCGGATCTTTGAGTTAGTGAGCAGGTTGAGAACTCATCTGGGTTGATTGGTATTCCAAATTTAGAATGTGATGTCCTTCTACCTGGTAACAATAGAGAAGCTATCCCACTTGATGCAACATTCAAACAGATTTCTCCTCTGTATCTAATAGCAGACAACAACAGTCTCCATAAAAAAGTTTTTCCAGTTCCACCAAAGCCATAAAAAAAAACACACCTCCTTTCTTTTCTAAGACAGCACTAAGAACATTGTCATAAATCTCTCTTTGTTCATCTGTCATTTTTAAAAAGTCTTGATCATGTTCAGCTTTTAGCTGCTCTTTGTCATAATCAAGCTCGTCCATAATCAAGACATTCTCCTGATAAGAAAAATCAGATATTGGCTTTGGCATAGAATCCCATGCATCAAGAGAAGTACCATTTGTCTTTAAAATCTTCTCAATCTCGTGCAGAGTAAGCTGTTTTATCTCATCTTCACTCAAATTTAAATCTACAGAATAAAAATACAAATATTATTAGTTTGCGTGGGTACAAAAGTATCAATATTATTAGTTAATATTAATAAAATATACATATTATTAAAGTTTAGATTTAAAAATAGCAAAAACTATACATATATGGTCTATTTAATAGCTTTCGACGACGGTACTCAATGTCTTCAGATAAGAATTCCCAAATATTTTCCCAAACAACTTCTGGCTTTGAAAGACTATTTGACATGAGCATGACCACAAAACATTGACGCATATACGATGTTGAACCTGTAAAACTTGTCCTCACAATATCGCCTATGTATTCCTGATCGTCTTCTAACAAACCCCAAGCAAAGCATGTCTCTTTGTATGATGAATACTGAACATTGTTAAATTTTTTGATCTCCTTAAAACATGTCGGACCTCTTACTATGTTCAGCAAGACACACAAGTAAAACGCCTGCTCAATCTTTCGTGGAGCTTAGTTGATTCTCCCAATACTGAATCCTTTCTTTCTATCATAAAACTTCCGTTCTTTTTATTCCAAACAAACCTTGTAGGGATTTCAGCTAGAGTTAGTTTTCGAGCAACATAACTAACCTTTTTTAATTCAAACTAGCCCATGAACATTGTATTTTCAATAAGAACGCGGCTTGTAACTTTTTCATACGTGTCATCATTTTTGAAAATGACAATCTGCTTTCCCGGTAAATGAAATTGTATCCTCTCAACTGGTATGGATCAATAGTGTATAGGGAACTTAAAAGTTCTCCATCCACCCTCAGAAGCTGATACATATCTGCCAAATCGAATAAAAGCATATTTAGCATTCACCTTTGTATGGAAAGAACTAATTTTGGATATTTGAAAGTTATAAATAGGAAAAACTAAAAAACCTGCAGTTGAAGAAGTCTCTGATTTCGTTTTTGTTCTCTTCTGTTAAAGCTCCATTGGTAGAAACAATAGTATTTGATACTTCTTTCTGTTTAGAATTTGCTGGATTTTCAACAGCTACAGTACATTGATCTTTTCCTTTATTAATATACTTAAATAAATACTTACTCGAACCAGTCTGATTACACCATTCCACATTTATGTGAGCTCGATAACGAAGTGACAGTTCCTTGTTATAAGGAATGACATATATGTTGTCACATTTGAAGCCATTTTTCTCAATGAAGCGATCAGACTGTTCTCTTCTTCTGTAAACAGGAAATCCATCTTTGTTCACAGTAGTCTTCTCAACATAAGTTTTAGGATACATCTTAGAACATTTTCCATTCTCCATGCAAGGCGAATTCATGTTAACAGCTCCACAAGGACCATGAATCATCATATCTTTCACAACTTCAAAAAGCTCGGGTTCCTTCTCTTTATTTGGAATTTCAGCTGAAATGATCTTGTCAATGTCATCAGTGGTAGGAAATTTTGAACCGGGAGCCATAAAAAGTAGAATGTGAGCATGAGGGAGACCACATTTTTGGAATTCAATAGTGTACATGGCTGCATTTCAAAAACAACACATAAGAATTAGCAATCAGAAAATATTATAGAAATAATTGATTTAAGGGAGAATTTGCTGAATAACAAAAAAAAAAAAGTGAAATTAGCTGTATGACATTGATTTTGACATATTTAACTCACTAACATTTTGCCTCTTTTTCATCTGGTTATACCCTTAACTTGAACAAGTAGCCTGTGAAAGAAACAAAAAGTAGATGATGTCGTCGATTTTAAAACTCCACCATTAAGTATCAGTCTACGTAATGCCATCAGTACCACACATTTTGTACCATATTAAAATGAATCAATGTTTTTATTCTATATTGGATAAATAGTATTGAACTGCAAATCCACTCACAACTTCTAAATAGTACATCATATTACTCCATAGTGAGATCTATACAATTAACGTCAAACTTAAACGCTAATACATATACAAAACCCATAATTAGTAAATATAATCTCTAGTTATGAAACTATAAACTTAAGTACAATATAAAGTATTTTTCTATTTTAAATCAAGCAAGACACCTTTGTTTGGTTTGGAAGTTATATACGTTCCATTCCATATAAAATACGTAGTATGATAAACCAATTTTATCATTTATATATAGCCGTTCTTGGGTATACAAATAGAGGCGAGATGACGTTTGTGGAGTACATGATATGGAAGTGTATAACTTTCATCTATTTACTAGCAGTCTTTTAAATAAGCCACGTCACATAGTCAATTACCGTATACGGGTGCACGGTATTCAGTAAAAATGTGTGGCAAATAGCTGATACAAGTAGTCTACTTACAATGTTTTTATTTTATATTGGATAAAATAGTATAAGATTCCAGATAGTATGTCATATTAACTTATAGTGGGATCTATACAATTAACGTCAAATTCAAACGCTAATACATATACAAAAACCCATACTTAGTAAATCTATTCCCTAGTTATGGAACTATAAACCCAAGTACACTATAAAAATTATAGTGGGATCTATACAATTAACGCCAAATTCAAACGCTAATACATATACAAAACCCATACTTAATAAATCTAATCCCTAGTTAGGGAACTATAAACCCAAATACAATATAAAATATTTTCCTTCTTTAAACCCAGCAAGACACCTAAACTTGGGTTGAAAGTTGTATATGTTCCATTCCATATATAATACGTAGTATGGTAAACCAATTTTAGCATTTCTATGTAGTCGGGATCGGTTATACAAATAGAGGCGAGATGACGTACGTGGATTACATAATATGGACATGTTTAACTTTCATCTATTTACAAGCAGTCTTTTAAGTAAGCCACGTTACATAGTTAATTATCATAGACATGTGCACGGTGTTCAGTAAAAATGTGTGGCAAGTAGCAGATACAACTGGCTCAAATCTAGTCTCGAACAGTCTGTTTGGCAGTTCCATATCATCCATTACAAACCTGAGAAGACACAATACATAAGGTTGACAATATTCATTAGCATTTTAAAGTCATCCCAAAAGTATACAGTATATGCTAATAGAAGACATGAATTCGTTACTTTCTGTTTGTTGTCTGTATCCACTCGCAAACCAACCAATAAACACACTAACAAGCGTAAATACTGCCAATAGGCAATATGAATATGAGAAGATCCATACTACATATAGAACAGATACCACCATACCATTCGATAAGCAACTGCTAAGCGGAAACTATCTTCTAAGGAAAACATGATTTACTAATCAGAGTATCCGTCCATACTATATATTGAACAAACAGTATCATACCATTCAACGCACAATTTATGTGACATATAGTACCATACTATATATACATCAAATAGAATAGTATAATCGACAAACAGTATCATACCATTCAATACACAATTTATGTGACACATAGCACCATACTATATATACATCAAATAGAATAGTACAAGCGAGGAAACATAGTACGAATAGTTCCGTACTATATATGCAACAGGTAGTATCACACCATTCCATACACAATTTATGTCCGGTAACTATCTATATGGAATGGTATGATCGATGATACAGATTATGTATAAATCCATACTATACATGCAATATATCATAGACACAACACCATATGGTACATATCTACTTTCTAACAAATCCTAGTTCGACATGCAATGCAAGATCAGACCAATAAACGAAACGAGAAGTGTATTCAACTGCAAAGAACAAACCTTTTTTGCACTCCAACCCTCAACTTCTGCTCTATCGACTTCGTATACTCCTCTTTCGACGGATAGTGGCCGACTGCGACGGTGTGCGAGACGCGGAAGACAACGATTCACGGGTAACTTTAGTTCCGTCGATGTAGGTTATAAATCTGAGAGACAATTCACCCAACAACAAAAGAACTAACTAATAGGAATTATTGAAGGGGGAGTGACTGGCGGAGAGGAGGAAATCGCAGGGTGAAACTGTTCAGTTTCTCGAGAAGAAACGAAGGAGAGAGTGTTTCGAGAGAGATGAGAGTAATATGACGACGCGTAACTTTGTGTGCCGGTAGTAATAATTTAATTTTTTTTTTTTTTACTTCCGGTTGTCTCAGTTAATAAGAGGGACAAAATAGGAATAATACAAAAATACACTTCAAAACGCGGAAAAGTAGGGTTTTTCGTTACTCCGTGAATTACCATTTTTTTGTGATATAGAGTGCAATTTCCCTTGATCTAAAGAAATTGACAAAACTCACATGCAACAGTCTTTCCCAAGAGTTGTTTTTCTGCTAAATTAACCATTAGCGAATCCAGTTTACATTTGAACAATCTACAAATGATTTCAGGTCTGTCATCTGCAGTGAGTTTGCGGGGTTCTAAATATCTGGTTATTTCAGGCCATTTGGGATTGCAAGTAAAAGTTATAAGATCATGAAACCCAAAATGTTTGCAAACCGCCATGGCATCCAAGTACATATTTCTCATGTATCTTGGTCCTCCAGTAAATGAAGCTGGCAAGAGAAAACGACTTCCCTGGTCATGCATATCGATTTTCCCATCATTCTCAGCTTATCTTATAGAGTCAAAACTATCTGATCTTAGACACTTCTGGTTCATTCGCAGATAATGCAGCCTATTAGACTATATAGAAGTATAAGAATCAACCAAAAATTGCTGAAATAACCTCTTAGAATGTAGAAGAGTATGACATTCATTTTCTCTTTCCTGAAGCCGAAAAGCATATCACTGTCTCATACTGATAGTTTGCCTCTTATGCCTAGCTGTGACATCAGTAGTTCTTTTTTGAATACCAAGTCTGAAACCATCTTCACCGTATGTAAATATGAGAGGGTATTGAAGTGTCAGATATGATGGATGGATTTCACTTATCCTTTTAAGATATCCTGTCTGCTTCTATTCTAAAACAATATCTCTTTTATCCATGTCCAAATTCAAATCTCCTGGAATCAATGTTGCAACCTCAGATTCTATAGGAGTATCATATGTCCTTCCGTCCTTTTCTCGACTACTAACAATTCTCATATGCAATGTTTCCTCTGGATTTGTATTAAACCTTTCCTTGGCTGATCTAAACTGATGAACATATGGATTCACGTCATCAAGCATCTTTACAATCCTTTCAATAACTTGCTTCCTTAATTTCTCCTTCTTAGCCTTCTCACGCATTGTTTTATATTTCCTGTTACAACAATCAAAATACCTCACAATTATTGCATTATAAATGGGTGAAGTCTATTGGTAATTAAACGAAAATATACTGTACCCGATAATAGATGCCCTGTTTTCTATTTCGTTTTCAGTGTCCACAATATAGAGTTGGCCAAATTTAGGATCTCCTCCGGTTGATGGTTTTAAGCTACCCATTAAGTGATAATTCTCTCCATGAAGAACAACCATCTTTGGTCCAGCTCTTTGTGGAGATGATCGATCAATTTTTCCACCAAGCGAAGTAAATGAGAAAACCATATTAATTTGTCTGATATTGTCCCAATAATATTTGCTGATCTCATCATCATCGTTTAGCAATTTCCTTAAGATGTCTGGTGACTGTTTGAGTAAAGTCAACTGAACTTGACCTTGTCTACAATATAAAGAAAATTTAGGTTTCTTGGACTTCCTTTTCTTCTCAATACGTTCACCGTACCACATTATTGTGTCACAGAATTCACATTTATAGGTTGGATCACCTTCATCAATGTATCCTAAACAAAAGATACAGAAGCATACTGACATTAGACACTTAGACACTTTCAAAATTGTAAGACAATAATTAAATATTTATCAAGCATTACCCATGTTCTGCTTCTGAGATTCTGAATTTTTCTTAGGCTTTGAAACTAAATAAAATAACAAAACATTAGTGAACAACCAAGTTCAAAATGTGACCTTATGCTTTAGCATAAACATTTTAAAATAAATTACCATTGCGTTTGGAAACCGACCATCCCTTCTTAGCAGGCTTATCTGCAGGCTTATCTTGAAACATGTTCTTAAACATATTTGCGACACTTAAAATCCTAGCTCTTTCATTATCAGGAACTGTTGAAAGATTTAGATCTTCTTGGGGCAGGCATTCGACGTCCGATTCAGAATGATTATCAGAATTTGTATCTTCTTCTTCAGAACTAATATCATAAATCTGTGATAATTGATCTTCCCCAAAAAATGCAATAATCAAAATTAGTATTAGTCACAAATTATTATAAAGTAATTTTTAAAAACACACCACAGTTTTATTACCTTCAACTGAGTCTAGATTTTCAGAACCATAATCCAGTTTGTTTTCATATAAAGGATCATGCTGATGATTTCCGAACTTATTTGAAGTTGTTTTCTCTGTAAGGTTTCCTGAGCTTGAGAATTCTCTAAATAGATTTGTAGGACGAATATGGGAGCATGTTATTTTGCTCAAAATATTTGAATCTCTTATAGAAATACAACCTTGTGAGGATTGCCCAGTTAAACCTATAAAAACACATATGTTTTTATAGAAATGCAACCAATGTAGTAATTTTTATATTGTTTTACCAGAACCTTACCAGATGTATTTAAATCAGGTTCCAACTTCTTGGAAGATTGGTTGGTCTTCCTTCTAATCTTAACTGGTAAAATATTTGTGAAAACTGATATTAGCCATACACAGAAAATATTTTAAACAATAAAGTTAATCCAAGTAATATTACCACTTGACTCATCAATGGATGGTGGGACAGATTCAGAGCGATTTAAAACTTCTGATTGTGGTGTAGATGGTGAAGTATAAACTGTATTGGTCACATCAGCCAAAACCCTACTGAAAACTCTTTTCAAAGGCAAAACTCCAGATTTATTTTGCCTAACTTGAGGAGTATTAGTAACTTCATCATCTGTTAGGAAGGCAGAACTTCGCTTCCTTTTTTGTGATAAAGAATCAATCTGATTTCTCCCAAAGCTATTGTTGTTCTCTTCAGTCATAAGTTGCTATTTTCCTCTTCTGCGTGATATTGACTACTCTCAATAACTTAAACAGATAATGAATCTAAGAAATGATTGACTTTTCTAAATATTTTATTATATGAGTTATTTTAGGGAAGCGGGTTAAATTCTTTTATTTAATTAAAGCTAATACGTTCAATTTTTTTAGGAAATGTGTTCAACAAATATTGTTTTGAAGATTTGTATCTGGATTGGCATTGTATACTAATATTGTTTTTGGTGATTTCTTTCATTGATTATGTTCTGATGTAAACAATGTTAATATATAAATACTTAAATTGTGATTTTCAGATACAAAAAAGAAGCAATGAGGGATGATTGAGTTAGGAAGAAACGTATGAAGATTAGTCAATCAACAGTGTTCTGCATAAGAGAGGTAACTCATAAACCGAAAATGCAATCAATATTTTTGATTGCAGCACAAATAGGTTTATTTTCGTAATATAAAATATTTAGTTTAGGCAAGTCAGTTCATACGGTATGTTCTTGATTAAACTGTTGCAGCAGGTTGTCTTGGTTTTTTTAATAAGTATGGTAGTTACAATGAAACAAAAAAAGAATAATTAGATATTCTCCAAAAAACCTTCCAAATTATTCCAAAACAAACTTATAAAATAAAGAAGGGCAAATGATAATTGAAAACAATAAACTCAAAAATCCTAAGAAAATAGAAACAAAACAACAGGATCATATTCTTTAACTCGGTCAAGAGTTATATTTTCCTATATTCTCCATTTTGATAGTTTTAATGCACTGCTTTTTAGAGGTTGAAGTAAGTTCAGGTGCTTCCTTGTTGTCTTCTTTGCGTTTGGAAGAAGGGGTAGAAAAAATATAATCACCTTCAGCTTCAAGTAAAATTGGCTCCTACATCAAACAGTTGATGATTATATACAAACTCAAAATACTTTATAGAATAAGTACTACAATATATTAAAACTATTACCTCACTTGCTTGGATAGGAGAAGAAGTGCTTTCTGATATATCACTGATCATTAACATACGTAGGTCTTTCCATACCTTTCCAACTTTATAGCAACCCCCAAAGCTAGAAGAATTGTCTTTCTTAGTGTAAACTCCAAACATAAATGTCTGTCCAACTAAAGCAGTAATAGCCGTGGGAAATGAATATGTTTCTTCAAGCTGTCAAGTAAAATATAGGATAAGTCTCTGCAATGAAAAATTAAAACTCTAATTGAAACAGATTCAAAGTAATAACCTCATCAGAAGAACCATTGAGTAGGTTTGTAGCAGACTCATGAACAACTCCTATAGCAATTGAATCCAACAACATAAAAGATGATTCTCCAGTATCATCCTTAACCAGTAAATGAATTTTGAATCTGAAATCCAAATTTTTAAACTATGAAATTCAATAAAAATCATAGGATAGGTTTAGAGCTGGTAGTGATACCTTGGTGAAACAGTGGTAACTTTGGATTTACATATTTCACACCACCAAATATGTGTAACAATATCTTTCCAATTAATTTTTTTGACTGTTTTTGAGTGGGGAAAAACATTCTTGTTGCAACCTAGGCAGCCAAAATAATACCATCCCCAATCGGTATCAATGGCATATACTGTTGCCACTACCCTACACATTTTTTCCTAAAAAGACAATATATAATATTGGTTTATTAGTTACTCAAATATATAGAGTAAGATGTAATAAAATCAAAATTATATAAAGCATCACCTCAGAAGGTTCAAATAAATCGCGGATATTGGTTTGTGGATAATGCATCCATTTATCTCTTTTAATCTGCATCTCAAGTTTGTTCTCTTCTGATTCTGCTATGGTTAATGCTTGGGAATCATCATTATCTCGGCAGGATAAAACATAATTTTATCTTGAAATATTTTATTGTAAAATTGCAATTTTTGTAAAAAAAAAATGATGGATAAAGACCTTTGCTTAAACTCTTCTGCTTCTGGTATTTCAGGATTGATAAAGAGCTGACTTGCATCGTAAGCATTTGAGATTTGGACTTCTCCTGATAAAGAAAATATGAAGAAGAGTTTAAAAAACAGCTGAGATATAGCTCAATCAGGTAATATTTATTATTGCAATATATAAGTTATAACATATTTTGAACAAAAGATACCTCTATATTGACCAATCTTAGCGAATCGCAGAAGGCATATAACCATGCCATCTGTTTCTTTGCTCATTGAAGATTCTCTGCAAATTTCCCCCATAGGCAGCAAGCTATTCTTTGCCCACTGAATATTACAAATAAATACTTAGATATAAAGTCTTAAACATATATATAATAATGAAACCTGAGTTTTTATGACTTACCAATTGTCCATGAGTGTAAACTCCAACTTCTTTCGTTGTTTTCCATCAGTACACTGAAGTGTCTCGAGATCACTCAAGTCTAAAATTTTTCCAATAACATCTGCATCAATGAATTTAGTATTAATTTAATATAAATGATTGTGAGTCTATAAAAATCTCTAATATTTAAAACCATACCAATCAAGAAGTTTGAGTCAAGCAAACTGCTTTTGATCGTTTGAAAATCAACCAGATTAAGAAACATGTTGTCATCCCGGTGTGAAGAGATTGTGATTTTAGTGTTGTGAACAAAAGCTATTCGGTACTTATGACCAGTTGATCTGTAGGAACCACCAGCACCAGTTACACTTAAATGATCAATGTTTCTCCACACTCCAACACGTACACGTATGTCTTCTTGCAGGAGGCATGGATTTTTGTTCCCTTCCAAACGCAAAAACAATATCGGTTAGCTTGTTTCTTCACTCGTACATTTACATAGATCCGTAAACAATATAGAACGTAACACTTACATAATGGTCACATAGGTTTAGTTCCATAGATTATCCAACATCTTTCACGAAATGTCTCCATGTATGGATGATTTTCACTTGTATGCGCCAAGCAGTCTTGTGTGGCTTGATTTGATTCAAGAAAGATAGCTGCAAATTGTTAGCCATTCTTTGTGTTTTGATATGTTTTGATGTATAGAATGGAAACAAAAGGGTATATTTATATTATGAGGGACTATAGAGGTTGTAGGTTACGCAACTTTAGGGTAAATATTATGAAGATTTAGTTAGATATGGTAGTTTGTTGAGTAAGGAATATTATGTGAGGATCTAGCCATTAAAAATATATTTCGTTTATTATAGCTATTCAGTTATCGAAATATATTTTTATTTCAAATTTATTATGATATTAAATAAACTTGAAAAGCAAGTAATTTATTCTAGTAAGTGGATATATGATAAAAATATACGTAGTAAGTGGATATTGGTATCTTAACTATATAGTTAAGAAAAAGATTTGAAGAATATTTCTAAATATCATTAGTGATTGTCAAATTTGAATATATATTTTTGTGAGCATTTTTGAAATCGGATCATGTTAACGGAACAAAGTTTGTTGAAAAGCTTTAATAACTATCTGCATCAGTCAATCGGATCATTTTTGAATTTGAAAAAATTCAACTTTAATAACATAATAATATATAAAAAATTGTCTATATAAAAATCCAATATTATAATCTTACAAAACAGAGTATATGATGAATACGATATATGTTAGGTTCTGCCTATGGTCTAGGTCATGTAAAATGTTATGGTTTTGTGATGAATGACATTTTGATAAGAGTATTGACATGTAGTATCATTGATCAGGAGGAGCAGACATGTGATTGCTCAGAAATTTACATTCTCTATTATAAAAGAGAAGCTATGATGTATAAGGTCAACATGAGACATTCAAGGAGCTTATTCTTTGTAAAGACAAAGTTCGATCAATGGAAAGGATCGAGTGAACTGTTGAAGTCACGTTTTGGTCATGGAATTACATGAGAAATTTAGAGAAGATGATATTTTAGTATACTGGAGCTAGACATATTTTAGTATACTGGAGCTAGACATATTTTAGTATAATGAAGTTATGTTTAAAATGTGGTCCACCAAAAGTATGTCGAGATTTTTAAAAAGCACTGAATGTCGTATATAAAAAATAATGTTGTATATAGAAAAGCATTGAACGTCGTATTAGCGAAATATAAAGTAGGACCAAAATATTGTTAGTCAAATAAAAGGGTGCAATAGCCTTGTTTAAGTAGATTTTTTAAGAATGTTTCTCTTTTAATAGTATAGACTAGATCTTAACCCGCCCATCTGGGCGGGTCTTTATTTTTATGATATATGTACATATTTCAAAATTTTAAATTAATTGAACGAAATTGTAACAATTTAGTTTAATGTTTTAATTTTGTATTTGGTTACAATATTGTATAATCATGAACTTACTTGAATTAGTTATGCTAGATGAGGATATTCTCATTTATAGTTCAGATTTTGTTCTAAACATTAATGGACTATATTAGATAAGGAGAGACTTAAATTTTAGAGAATCATGTAAGTAGGATTTAGTGGATATATGTGAGTTATTAGGTAGCTGAAATATGTAGGAGTATTTGTGAGTAAATTGTTTTTTTTTATAATTTAATATTTCGTATATATTCACTAAAAGTATTCAGTAGTAAATACCAAAATGAACGTTGGCTAATTAGTACATTTACCTTATGTGTTCGTCATCGACCTTAAAATAATTAAAACATAAACTTTAAAAATTATTAATTAATATATAATAAATGGTATGAACAGGTTGATCATCCAATATGTTTGTTTGGGAAATTTTAAAAGCAAAAGATGGAACTTTTGATTGGTTTCCATGTCCAATTTCTTGCACATGGGTTACAAATTAGATTATATACAATTTTGATTATCTTCTAATTGATCAACCTCTGTTATTTGGATAAAGGTTGAGTGAAAAATTGGAAGCATGTTCTCATCATGGGTCAGATGCTAGGATTCAGTTTCATTTATTATGAATGTAGTTTCATCGATTATGGACATAGAATAGCTCTTTTCTTAAGAATTTTTTGATGTTTGATGATTGAGGAAGATGTATAACTTACATTATATGGTTAAAAAATATTATTTTGATATTGAGAGAATTTATGTTTAGATTGGTTTGTTAATAAGTGATGTGTTTAACTATTTAAAAAGTAAAATATTAATTTAGAAACTGAAGGCTATCCATGTTGCCAAACAATTTTTTTTTTAGAATGCTATTCATGTATCCAAACAACTCTAAATTGTACTTCAACTTTAATAAGATAGATAATTAGGATTCAAGTGAGTGTTCAATAAAGCATTTAAAAGATTTTGAGGTACACATCCAAATTTATAATAAATCTAATCACAAATTATATTATTACATATTCAGATTTTTATATTTTATCACCATCATAAATGTATATTTATTTTGTCATAATATGTTTAGTCTTGAAATTATATTGATTTACGATAAATAATACCTATTTCTAATTTCATATTCTAAAAGTTCTTTAGAAAGTAAAAATTAAAATCATAAAAGCCCGTAATTATATATTATAGAACAATGATTTTCCATTTCCACCAGGTTACATAATTTAAAATTAAATTTTATCTTTTGTGTTGTTTATAGTGTCTCTCTCTATTGTTTAAAATAATGAGATTAATTATTTTACTCTCTTGAAATATCAATTTCTGAATACATCAAAAGTTTACAAAAGCAATAATTAATTATTTTGCTTCATATTATTGAGTTTAATTTAGTTAATGCAATTTTAAATCTCATTGACTTGCCAGTTTACATCAAAAACACTATTTATTGTTTCTTTAAATAAATATTGGGAGTTCAAATTCTTAAATTTGTAATTGTATGTAGTAAAATTGTTGTGTTATATTCTTGCAACTGAGTGATGTTACTCATAGTATTATTTGGGAATTCACAGGAAATAATGTCAAAAGAGGTGGCTAAAATAAATCGAGATATGCTAATGCTAAAAGAAGATCAGGCTCCTAAAGCTGGAGCAAGTTTGAGCCAATCTAAAAAAAAAGGATATTTCAATTGTTGGCATTAAACCCATCATAGCTGACCTGAATGTGAAACCTTGTTCGGATTCTGATGAGGAAGAAAAAGGAGAAATTACAAAAGCATTTCAGAATTTTGCTGGTTTAAAATCTCAAGATGCATGTTATGTTGATCATAAGCTTTTGTACGAGGTTGAGGTCAAGATCATTTCTCGTCTTCCATGCTTCGAATACTGGAAACTGCAGTTTCTTAACAAGAAGTTTTTGGAGTTGTTAAAAAGCTGTGAAAATTTCAGGGTGAGGCAAGAAAGGGGACTTGTGAAACCCTATGCTATTTTTCATTCCGGGGCTGAATCTAATTTGAAAATGTTTGATAAGGATTTTAAAACCTTTCGAAGACTTCCTAAAGTTCGTTCTTCTGACTATTGCTTTTTCTACAGCGATAAGGAAACAATTAGTGTGGTACTCAACTAATTGTCATAGGAAGAGAAATAGAGGGAATTGTGGTATTTTGCTACGAGCTAGAGAATGATAAGTGGTTCAAAGGTCCTCCAGTGATCACACCGAGGACCATGTATGGTTCTGCTAGCCGTGGAAAACCCGCATTTTTTGCAGGAGGCATTCAAATGGATGGCAATGAGAACCCTATGGTTGTGCAAACCGTTGAAAAGTATAATGCTGATACAAAAAAGTTGGACTATGATTAATGGAATGCATAAGGCAAGGAAGTTCAGCTCAGGATGTTTCTTGCGTGGCAAATTTTATGTCCTCGGTGGCCGAGATGAGAATGATAAACACCTCACTTGTGGAGAAAGTTATGATGAGGCCACAAATTCTTGGGAGTTGATACCTTACATGTTAAAAGACATGACATTCATTATGCCTTCCAAATCTCCGCCCCTTATTGCTGTGGTTGATGAAAATCTATACATGTTGGAGACATCTTTGAATGAGCTCCGCGTATATGATATAAACACAAATATTTGGAAGAAACTTGGTGTTGTCCCTGTGAGCGCAAATGCTGCCTTTGGTTGGGGGATTGCGTTTAAATCGATGGGAGATAGACTTCTGGTTGTTGGAACTTCTCACTCTTGGCATAGAACAACTAAAGTCTACTTATGCTGTCCTTCTCCAGATGTGGAAGAGCAGCACTGGGAAGAATTAAAATATTGGTGTGCTGGTGCTGAGCTCCCACAGTTTATTCATAATTGTTGAATCTAAAATCGGTATACCTTGTTTGATAATCGATTTTGATGGTAGGTTTATCAAAGAGGTGAATTAAGAACGGATAGAAGATGTATATTGAGCAAAGTCGAATGTTTGATGAAGAACAAAGCGAGAACGAGTAATGTGAAAATCCTAGTTCTAGATTGCTTTGATTGTATGTGTGTGAATATATGCTCTCCATCCCGACTTCTCTCCTTTATATATGCACCCGTTTGTCCCATTTAAGTCGGTTTAGGTCTTTATGGGCCGACTTCGATCTTGCTCTTGGGCCGAGATCGCGCCTAAATGGGTCTATGTCGGGTAGATGCAATCTATCCCCAAAAATAGTCCCCCACCAGTTCATTGAAATTACCATTACTCTTATTTTTCAGTGAATTTCTACGAATGGGTTTATTTAAGGCGTGATCTCGGTTATGTTTCTTCTCGGTAGACAAAGGAAAGTTGATTTCCTACTACTTCTTGATGCGAGCAATCTCGGCAATACATTGTCGTTTTCGTCCTGCTCTCGTAGAACCCACGCGCTCTTTTTCTTTAAAGTATATAGCTTCTCGAGATACGGAGGGAGTGGGACACATGTCATAATTACAGCTTTATAGACCTAATCACGACGACTGCTCGTCTTTTGCGCTGAGTTTCTTATAAAAGTCCCTTCAAACTCTCATTTCTTTATTTTTTTGCTGCTTCAACAAAAGGTATCCTTTCTCTTTGCCTTCTCACTTCTTTCTCTCTCAAGTTTTTTTTATCGGAATGTCTTCTCCCATACGCTGTTTTTCTTCAAAAGGAAAAGCAATCGCCACTGCATCGGACTTCGACAGCAGTGACTCTCTGTTGGTACGCAGGCCGAGATCGATAACGCTCGGAGGAATGGAGAGTCTGAGACCTCCAACGGGTGAAGATTTAGCTGTGCTAAATGACAAGGAACGCAGTGTCGTTCAATTCAGTTTAGATCTGGAAGACCAAGAAGCGACTGGCCATGCGCCTGCAAATGATGTAGAGCAAGAAACTGAACCTAGACCGGCGCAGATGACCATCTCTGGTGGAGATGCTGATTTGGCTGATAAAGATAAGACTTCAGCCGAGAAAGAGATACATTTTTCTTTAGCCGACCTCCTCCGTATGCGATGGAATGGAACCGACTTCGAGTTTAACAAGGAGATCGATCCTGAACAGGAGCGGCGTCTTAGTGTCAAAAAGAATCAAAAGTGGGAGAACCACTTTCCTACGCGGTCATCCTTCAAGAGTGTTCGGAAGCTAATTCTTCAAACCAGTCCGCCTGATGGGTTCTTGTTTCTTATTCCTGCTTCAAATCAAAGGCCATGGACCCCTCCTGTAGGGTATGCTTGTGTGTACGAGTCGTGGTTCAACAATTGCTCGCTCTGGTGGCCTCTTCCTGAGTTCATGGCCACTTATTGTTCTCGGCGGAAGATTGCTCTTGGTCAATAAACAGTAAACGGGATCAAGATCATGGTGACGCTAATGGTTTTGGCTGCCGATTTGGGCATAAACATTTCGGTCCGTCTGTTTGAAGAGCTCACAACACCAAGCATCACCGCGAAGACAGGGTTCTTTTACGGGAAGATGGTTCCAAGTACAACGTGATCACCGGGAAGGCATCGAAAGTGAACTTCTGGAACCGATCTTATTTCTAGATGAAGATCAACGAAGCATTTTTTGAAGATCCTTCAGTGATTCTGAATTGATACTTCAATGCTAATATTGGTACGATTTCGAGTCTTTAGTTACAACACTTCTACTGATGTGCTTCATCTGTTTTTTCTTTGTTGCAGATCGTCTCGGAAAGTGGCTCAAGGTGGTTCTCAATCTTTTCAAGAGAAAGTAGAAGCTATCAGGACGTTGAGTCATCAGCATTGGCCTGATATCAGCGAGGCCCGTATCCAAGCCGCTTTGGACAGAATCAATCGAGGTAACTGCAAAGTCGGCAATGCACAGACTTCCTTCATACATATCTACATTCTCTAATCCTGACTGATTTCCCCTTATGTACAGCCGAGACCGCAGTCGAGACTTCTTTGAGAACTCGCAGACAGAGAAATGGGAAAATTGAATCTCGCATCCATTCCTTCTTACGCCGATTCGATCGGTACTCCCTTGCACGGTCAAGAGGGATCCTCTGGTGGTGGTCGGCCCGCTAAAAGGAGCAGGGCTTCTCATATAGACGAAGGGGATCTGAATGTCAGCCCACGTCGGTCCCACCCTCCCGAAAGGCTAGTGGAACATCTCGGGAATGAGGTAAGGAGTCGAGAACCATCTCCTGAAAGAAACCCCTCACCCAAACATGCTGACGAGACCGAGGTGGTGATGACTACCGAGGAGCCAACGGTCGAGCATCCGGTGGATCCTTTAATGGATAGTAGACTTCCAGAGGAAGAGCCTCAAGGGAACCAGTTTCAAGAGCTCGACCCTGTTACTCATGGTGACGAAGTGGTCGAGTACCCCCACGTTATCGACTTCCGCTACCAGCACACCAATGTTCCTTTCGTCGAGGATCATGAAGCACCGGTACACCTATTTCGTAAGATCAAGCTCAAGAAGAAAGGGATGCCGGAATTAGATGAACTCTCTCAGGGCGGCCGTTATCGAGAAATGACTCGAGCTGGTGCCATCGTAAGTACTATATTTTAACTGAGTTCCTTTCCCATCATCTATTTTACTTACAGTTGCTCTCCTCTTTTGTTTAGTTCTTCAGGAATGCCAATCTCATGGTGAGAGATTACGAGGCAAAGCTCAAAATCCAGGACGAGAAGTTGGCGGAGAAGACCAGATCCTTGAAGAGGAAGAGGAAGGAGATCGCCGATTTGGCGTTTAAGTGCGGTGCATATGAAGAACAAGTCGGTAACCTGGTAGCCGAGAAGAATGAAGTTGTGGAGAAGGCCGAGTCCAAAAGATCTCGTAATGAGCTTCTTTCCAAGGAGTTGGAAGAGTTGAAAGCCCAGAAGGAGCTTCTCAATTCTCGGTGTCGTAATTTGGAGCAGGAGAAAGCTGAAGTAGAGTAGAGATTCGAGATGACAACCAGGAGGCTGAAGGAATCTTGGGATCACGAAGTGAGGAAGGAGAGGCTTCGGGTTGAGTCTGCCTTGAGACAACAGGTAGTGCATGTGTACGAGAAGGTGCGCCAATTCATGGAGGAGAATTCTTCGATTCAATACAAGCTAGCTCTCTATTCTCAAGCAAGGGGACCCGAGAAGGCCTCGAGAAGATTCAGGCCCAAGGTCTGCCCATGGACGAGGTACTTCAAAAGGCGAGGGCCGACGTAATTCGATATTCTAAAGAGATGAAAGAAATGGAGGTTATTGAAGCCTCTAAGATCAATCGCCTGCCGATCGGTCTTGACGAGCATGGTTCCAATATGATGGCCTTCTCCCCTCAGGACATCGAGGATCTCCGCACTTGATCTATGCACTATTTTATATATGTATCATGTTGTTTTTTATTGTTTTGTTTTGTTTTATGTAAGAACTGTTGCCGAGTATGGCTTTCTTCTTTTATTTTTATGGACATCGCCATTTAATCGTTTTTCCAAAGTTAGTTGAAAATGACGACATCCAATATAGCCCGAACCGACATCGATTGTGAGACCGACAACTATCATGGGATAGTAGGTTTAGAACCAAGTGTTTCATCAAGGTTTGTAACGGTTTTGCCAAGTAAACAAATAGGACTTTATCTCGTCAGACGAGCCAATATTGTTCAACTCGTGCAAAATAGGAAGAAACGTACCCTTAACTTTAAGTTTTCGAGCAGTTTTTCCTTTATCGTCTACTGTGATGTCGCATTCATCATTCAACCTTTTATTCTCTAAGTGTTTGATCAGAACATAGAGTGAGTAAACTCATTCGACATGTTGTCTACTGTGGCTTAATACCGACTTCAATCCATAACTTTGTTATGGTTAAGTGGTTCAGTTGTTTCGAGATCCGAGTTGGATTTGAAAGTATTCATATTATTACTTTTTGTATATCAGAGCAGACAAAGTCGTGATCCAAACAAAGAAATAAGTATTATATATATATATATATATAATTTTTTGTTTTGTAACTGAACCCGGTTAAAAGCTGCCTACGTACCCGAGATGGGATCAAGTCACTCATAGTTCTTCTTCTTTTTTTGTGTAACTGAACCCGGTTAAAGGTTGCCTACGTACCCGAAATGGGATCAAGACACTCGTAGTTCTCCTCGTTAACCTTTTTAAGCACCGAAGTATCTTTTCAGGTTGATCGGGTTCCAAGACATCGGGATTTGTTGACCAGAAGATGTCTCAAGTCGGTAAAATACGGGTTTGACTACATGTGTTATTTTGTAGGTTCCTTCCCAGTTGGTGTCGAGTTTACCTGCTCTCCACTCCTTAGTGTTTTTGAAGACCTTTGGAAGGACGAGATCGCCGAGTTGTAGCGGGCGAGACTTAACATTTTTGTTGTAATAGGATTCAGCAAGATGTTGATAGTTCTGAATCTGTAATAAAGCTTGATCTCATCATTATTCGAGTTGGTCGAGGGGATTGATCATCATTTCGTAATTAAGGTTACCGTGTTGAGGCATCTTCAATCTTCTGAGACTGGTTACGTTGACCTCTGCGGGAGCCATTGCTTTGACTTCGTAAGCCAATGAGAACAGCGTTTTTCCTGTGGCACTATGAGGTGTAGTTTGATTAGACCAGAGTACTCCATCCAACTCGTCGGCCCAATGCCCCTCCTTGAGATCCAATCTTTTCTTAATCCCATCGATGATGACCTTGTTTGTTGCCTCGGTCTGGCCATTCCCCTGCGGGTATCTAGGAGTTGAGAAACTCAGGCGGATTCTCCACTTGTCGCAGAATTCCCGAAACTTGTTGGAGGTGAACTGGGAACCGTTATCGGTGACTATTTCATAGGGTAGTCCAAGCCGACATATAATGTTTTTCCAAACGAAACTATGTACTTCGTTTTTGGTGATCTGGACATAAGCTTTAGCTTCAACCCACTTGGTGAAATAATCGGTCAGGACGAGTAGATAGTGTCTCTATCTTGAACTGGGTAAAGGACCGACTATGTCCATTGCCCACCGCATAAACGGATACGGCGCCACAGATGTTTTCAGCAGATCGGTTGGAGAATTTATGTTGGGCGCATGTCGTTGGCATTTCTCGCACCGAGATGCGTACTCTTCGCAGCCAGTAACCATGGTGGGCCAGTAATGACCCTGGGACTTCAGTTTTAATGCGAGAGCTCTGCCTCCACTGTGATTGCCTCCTTCTCCTTCATGAGTTTCAATCATGACGAGCTCCGCTTCTTCTTTTCCAATGCAGGTGAGGAGTACCTTGTTTGCAGTCCACCGGTGTAGCTTACCGTCTATAGACACATAGTTGGAACTTTTTTCCTTGAGTCGGCGAGATTCCCATTTATCCTCTGGAAGTATTCCTTTGTCGAGTCTAGTCGAGAAAAGGAGTTCGCCAATCTGCATCGTTTGCTGTTGAGGTGATCTCAATGACATTAGTGGAGATGGTAGCAAGGATATCCTTGCCACCTGGGAGCGTGATACTCGGTTTTTCCACAGTATGGATCGGGATCGTCCTTTTGACTTGATCCCATTGATTGATCCCCAATGCGGCTAACGCGTCTGCAAAATAGTTGTCCTTCCTGGGGACCTTGGTGAGTTCGAATAAATTGAACTCTACAGCTAAGCTCTTGACGACGCCGAGATAAGCGTCCATTCTTTCATTTTTGGCCTCGTAATCTCCGTTGTATTGTCTGGCGACGAGTTGAGAGTCACAAAAGTCTTGCAATCACTTTGCCCCAACTACTTTTGCCAAGCGAAGTCCTGCGATTAATGCCTCGTACTCGGTTTCATTGTTAGACGCTTCGAAGCCAAGCCGGAATGACTGTTCGATGAGTTCCCCGGTGGGTGATTGGAGGTGAACGCTTATTCCTGATACTTTGTTAGATGATGATCCATCAACGTGCAAGATCCAACTCTTCTCTGGGATGTCGAGTTCCGCAGCTTGTTCTAGCGAGATTTCAACAAGTAAGTCGACTAAAACTTGAGCCTTGATTGCTGGCCTACTTTTGTACGAGATATCCTACTCGCTGAGTTTGATTGTCCACTTAGAAAGTCTTCCGGATTGGTTAGCATTTTGTAGTATTGTCCGTTGGGGTAAGTCGGTGAGGACGACGATGGAGTGTGATTGGAAGTAGGGGCTAAGTTTCCTCGCCGATGTGAAAACGGCGAGAGCCATCCTCTCGAGAGTGGGGTATCTGGTCTCGGCGTCGGTTAAACGCTTGCTGGTGTAAAAAATGGGGTGATGTTCACCTCAGTCTTCCTTGAAGAGAACACTGCTAACCGCCGATGGAGAAACCGTGATGTAAAGGTACAACTTATCGCCTGCATATGGTTTTGCTAATACAGGGGGCGTAGTTAGGTATTGTTTCAATGCGGTAAATGCCTTTTCGCACGCTTCGTCCCATAGAAATCTCTTGTTTCCACGCAGCAACTCGTAGAACAGGAGACACTTGTCCATAGATCGTGAGATAAATCTGTTAAGGGCCGCCATTCTTCTGGTGAGGCGCTGGATTTCTTGAGAAGTTTTAGGGTTAGGCAAGTCTAGAACCACAGAGATCAGTTTAGGATTTGCTTCGATCCCTCGCTGTGTCACGATGTATTCGAGGAATTCACCAGAAGTAACTCTGAAAGTGCACTTTGTCGGGTTAATCTTCATCCCGTACTTGTTGAGGGTGTCGAAGCACTCGGCGAGATGTCGGATATGGTCTATGGCGACAAGCGACTTGACAAGCATGTCGTCAATATAAACCTCTATGGTTACTCCTGGTTTATCGGCGAACATCTTGTTGACTAGACGTTGGTAAGTAGCTCCTGCATTCTTGAGTCCTAAGGGCATTACTCGATAACAGTATGTGCCGCGATCAGTAATGAATGATGTCTTCTCTCCATCATCTGGATGCATCATGATCTGATTGTATCCTGAGAAGTCATCCATGAAAGAGAGTAACTCATTTCCACCTATGGACTCGACCATCTGATCTATATGAGGTAAAGGAAAGCTATCTTTTGGGCACGCCTTGTTCAAGTCGGTGAATTCGATGCACACTCTCCACTTTCCATTTTTCTTTTTGACGACGACCAGATTGGCTAGCCAGTCTGGATATTTGACTTCATCGTTTACGGCATTGGCTCCCTCGGGGCCGAGTTTTCGGCGTTTTTGTTTAATCGGTTTATACGTTGGGTCGACATTTAGTCGATGGGCTGTTATAGCCGGATCAATACCGGGCATGTCGGTAGTCGCCCAGGCGAAAGTCGACTTGTTCGTGCATAGGAAAGTGGTTAGTTCTGCTGCCAGGTCATTCCCGAGTTCGGAGCCTATGCCAATGGTTCTATCCGGGTTCTCTCGGTCAACGCCGACTTGGATTGTTTACTCCTTTGGTGGTGACAGCTTCTTCTCTGGTTCGACGAGGAAGGCAACTTTCTGATCCTTGAAGTCGGATATCAACATGCTTCTTGCGACACGTTGATTTCCTTCGAGCGTGAAGACATTCCCTTCTCGGGTAGGGAATTTGACGCACTGATGGTACGTCGATAGAACCGCCCTCATCATGTGAAGCCATGTTGTGCCCAGGATCGCGTTGTACTGGGTTTTAGTGTCAATCACGGAGAACTTGACCAGTTTACTTACTCCGCCGACAAAAGCGTTGAGGCGGATAGTACCCAACAGCTGTGTCGATGATCCATTGAATCCGGTCAGCGCCCTCGACGAGGGATTGATTTCCTTGAGATCCACCATCATTTTGATCAGTGTTTGATGGAAGATGAGGTCGACTGAGCTTCCGGTGTCGATGAGGACACGAGTGACCTCGAAAGTGCCGATTTGGAGCTCGACCAGAAGGGGATCATTATGCAGATGATCTACGTCGGTCAAATCAAGATCTGAGAATGTTACTTGCGTCTCTCCCTCGTGCTTAGTCGGCCATCGTTGAGCAGTTACTGCCTTGCATTGGTACTCTTTTATCGCCTTTACTGAATCATTGCAAAGGGGCGATCCACCGAGAATGACGTTAACCTGTCGGAAAATGCTGGGACGTTTATCTGATAACGACTTCCGAAGGTCAGGTGTCTCTATGTTTGCCCTGGAGGTAAGCCTCTGACGGAGATCATCACCTGAGAGCTTCATTCTTTTTCTGTCAAGGAGAGCATCTCGCATGTCGGTCGTCGAGCGTTTATGCTGGAGGCGGTCCCTGAGATTTCTGTCACTGTTGTCTTCAGACAATGAAGATGTCAAAGGATGCGCCGAGATGAGGTTGATTCGTCGAGTGACTTGTGGTCTCTCATCCTCGGTATCAGTATCATCACGTTGCCTTGGTGGAGCTGCTGCGTCTTGATCGTCTGGGTGAAGCGCATGGTTAGACTCATGTGCTTTGGCGTTTGCTTGCCGGTTTTTGGTCCATCTTCCTTTCTTTCTAGCTTGTTTAGCTTTCGGTGGGTCAGGTGTGACGACCCCGGTTTTGAATGCCGAGTATTAGGTTTCCGCGAGCGAGAGAATCATAAGTGGTTCAAAGGTCCTTCAATGATCACACCGAGGGTCATGTATGATTCTGCTAGCCGTGGAAAATTTTATGTCCTCGGTGGCTGAGATGAGAATGATAAACACCTCACTTGTGGAGAAAGTTATGATGAGGCCACAAATTCTTGGGAGTTAATACCTGACATGTTAAAAGACATGACATTCATTATGCCTTCCCAATCTCCGTCCCTTATTGTTGTGGTTGATGAAAATCTATACATTCTGGAGACATCTTTGAATGAGCTCCGCGTATATGATATAAACACAAATATTTGGAAGAAACTTGGTCTTGTCCCAGTGAGCACAAATGCTGCCTTCGGTTGGGGGATTGCGTTTAAATCGATGGGAAATAGACTTCTAGTTGTTGGAACTTCTCACTCTTGGCATAGAACAACTAAAGTTTACTCATGTTGTCCTTCTCCAGATGTGGAAGAGCAACACTGGGAAGAATTAAAATATTGGTGTGCGGTGCTGAGCTCCCACAGTTTATTCATAATTGTTCTCTTATGTTTGCTTAAAGCTTTTTCCGAGGAAAACTTGGAAACTTATTTATTTTGTATTTGTGCTTACAATAAGTTTATGGCCATTTGGAAGCCCGAAAAAATTAGAAATTGTGGTTTTATGTTGTTGGTGTTTGTGTTTTTCTGATTTTTTATTTTTACGTTTGGGATATAAATGTTGTTTTTTCGTTTATTTAAAGTGCTTATGTTTGTGCAAAAAAGATTTATGTTGTTTAAGTAATGCTTATTGAACTTTATAGTTTTGTTTTGTTTTCCCTGCAGCCATAAATATCACCTAGTCATGTTCAGTTAAAATATCTATTTGGTTTTAGTATGTTTTTCCAAAACTTTAGGCTTACAAAAGTTAAATACCACATTATTTACTTGGTTTGGATAACAAGAGTTTTCATGTTATTTGGTTTTTAACCATTAACTATGGCTGTATCTATTTTTAAAGGAAAATTTTCTATTTTATTTTAGAGAAATACCCTTGGTTAGCCATAAAAATAGTTTTTTTCACAAATATAGCCTCGAAGGAGTAAAATAACCAAAATGTTTTATTCAAAATATAAATATACACTTACACCCTTAGGGTTAACTAATCTAGATTTAGGATTTAGAGTTAAGAAGTGGAGTTTTAGGATTAAGGTTTAAAAATTCTAAAAATAAAAAAAAATGTTAAAAAATTGAAAATAAAACTTTTTAAAATAGTTAAAAGCATTTTTGAATTTCATAAAGAAAAATTAGAAAACAAAAATAATTTTTTATAACAAGATCAAATTTTAAAAACATATACATCAAAACTATAAAAAAAACTATTTTTTATTTTTTCTATTTTTTACCTTTTTTAAAAACAAATTCATTTATATATTTTTAACTATTTTTTATTTATATATTTATGGTATAAGGGTGATTTTACCTCTTTAATGAAATATTTTGGTCATTTTCTTCCTTGGTGGCTCTTTTTGTGATAAATCTTTTTAAATTGTCTATTTGAGAGAACTGTCTTTTATTTTATATGGTTAGATAATGGATTTACTTGATCATAGAATATACCTATTAAGTTTTGGTAATTTTTTTATAACATATGATTATATATCTTATGCGAGCCCAAATTGTATTATTTACACTGAGGAGTGGGAAAATAATAGAGTTATAAATAATTAGAAATAAGAAAGCAACAGTTATAAAATGTGCTTATTTATCTATAAAAATAATAAGAATAATGGTGTTATTTTATTAATATTACTTATCGGTTCGATATTAACGGCTTGATCTCCGCATCTAGTTTCCAGATAATCCTAGTTAAAAAAATCTGTATTGTTTATCCATGATCAACGATTTAACTTCACTAATTTTTTTTCTTTGGAGCGGGTTTAAGGACAGTGATTTTCCATTTCCACCGGGTTACATAATTTAAAATTAAATATTATATTTTCTGTTGTTTATAGTTGCTCTCTTTATTGTTTAAAATAATGAGATTAATTATCTTAGTCTCTTGAAATATCAATTTCTGAATCCATCAAAAGTTTACAAAAGTAATAATTAATTATTTTGCTTCATATTATTGAGTTTAATTTAGTTAATGCAATTTTGAATCTCTTTGACTTGCCAGTTTACATCAAAAACACTATTTATTGTTTCTTTAAATAAATATTAGGAGTTCAAATTCTTAAATTTGTAATTGTATGTAGTAAAATTGTTGTGTTAGATTCTTGCAACTGAGTGATGTTACTCATAGTATTATTTGGGAATTCACAGGAAATGAAGTCAAAAGAGGTGGCTAAAATAAATCGAGATATGCTAATGCTAAAAGAAGATCAGGCTCCTAAAGTTGGAGCAAGTTTGAGCCAATCTAAACGAAGGAATATTTCAATTGTTGGCATTAAACCCATCATACCTGACCTGAATGTGAAACCTTGTTCGGATTCCAATGAGGAAGAAAAAGGAGAAATTACAAAAGCATTTCAAAATTTTGCTGGTTTAAAATCTCATGATGCGTGTTATGTTGATCATAAACGTTTGTACGAGCTTGAGGTCGAGATCATTGCTCGTCTTCCATGCTTCGAATACTGGAAACTGCAGTTTCTTAACAAGAAGTTTTTGGAGTTGTTAAAAAGATGTGAAATTATCAGGCTGAGACAACAAAGGGGACTTGTGAAACCCTATGTGATTTTGCATTCAGGGCTGAATCTAATTGGGAAATGTTTGATAAGGATTTTAAAACCTTTCGGAGACTTCCTAAAGTTCCCTCTTCTGACTATTGATTTTTCTACATTGATAAGGAAACAATTAGTGTGGTACTCAACTAATTGTCATAGGAAGAGAAATAGAGGGAATTGTGGAGTTTCACTACGAGCTAGATAATCATAAGTGGTTCAAAGGTCCTTCAATGATCACACCGAGGGTCATGTATGGTTCTGCTAGCCGTGGAAAAACCGCATTTTTTTGTAGGAGGCATTCAAATGGATGGCAATGGGAACCCTATTGTTGTGCAAACCGTAGAAAAGTATAATGCTGATACAAAAAGTTGGACTATGACTAATGGAACGCAAAAAGCAAGGAAGTTCAGCTCAGGATGTTTCTTGCGTGGAAAATTTTATGTCCTCGGTGGCCGAGATGAGAATGATAAACACCTAACTTGTGGAGAAAGTTATGATGAGGCCACAAATTCTTGGGAGTTGATACCTGACATGTTAAAAGACATGACATTCATTATGCATTCCCAAACTCCGCCCCTTATTGCTGTGGTTGATGAAAATCTATACATGTTGGAGACATCTTTGAATGAGCTCCGCGTATATGATATAAACACAAATATTTAGAAGAAACTTGGCGTTGTCCTTGTGAGCGCATGTGCTGCCTTTGGTTAGGGAATTGCGTTTAAATCGATGGGAGATAGACTTCTAGTTGTTGGAACTTCTCACTCTTGGCATAGAACAACTAAAGTCTACTCATGCTGTCCTTCTCCAGATGTGGAAGAGCAGCACTGGGAAGAATTAAAATATTGGTGTGCTGGTGCTGAGCTCCCACAGTTTATTCATAATTGTTCTGTGATGTTTGCTTAAACCTTCTTTCGAGGAAAACTTGGAAACATAATTGTTTTGTATTTGTGCTTACAATAAGTTTATGGCCATGTGGACGCCCGAAAAAAATAGAAATTATGGTTTTATGTTGTTTATGTTTGTGTTTTTCTGATTTTTTATTTTTACGTTTGGGATACAAATGTTGATTTTCGTTTATTTAAAGTGCTTATGTTTGTGCAAAAAAAATTATGTTGTTTAAGTAATGCTTACTGAACTTTATGGGGTGTTTTTTTCATGCAGCCATAAATATCACCTAGTCATGTTCAGTTAAAATATCTATTTGGTTTTAGTATGTTTTTCCAAAACTTTAGGCTTCCAAAAGTTAAATACCACATTATTTAATTGTTTGGATAACAAGAGTTTTCATGTTTTTTGGTTTTTAACCATTAACTATTGATGTATCTATTTTTAAAAGAAAAATTTCTATTTTATTTTAGAGAAATATCCCAGGCTAGCCATAAAAAAAGTTTTTTCACAAATATTTTCTCCAATGAGCAAAATAACCAAAATGTTTCATTCAAAATGTAAATATACACTTATACCCCTAGAGTTAACTAATATAGATTTAGAGTTTAGAGTTAAGAGTTAAGAAGTGGAGTTTTGGGATTAAGGTTTAAAAATTCTAAAATTAAAAAATAAATATTAAAAAATTGAAAATAAAAATTTTAAAAATAGTTTCAAAAAGCATTTTCGAATTTTATAGAGAAAATTTGGAAAAAGAAAATATTTTTTTTATAAAAAGTTCAAATTTTAAGAACATAAACTTCGAAACTATAAAAACTATTTTTATTTTTTAATTTTTCGATGTTTTACTTTTTTAATTTTTTAATATATTTAATTATTTTTTATTTATATATTTTTGGTATAAGCGTCTTTTTAGCTCTTTAATGAAATATTTTGGTTATTATCTTCATTGGTGGCACTTTTGTGATAATTTGTTTTAAAAAGTCTATTTGAGAGAATTGTCTTTTATTTTATATGGTTAGATAATGAATTTACTTGAGCATAGAATATACTAATTAAGTTTTGGTAATTTTGATATAACATTTGATTATATATCTTATGTGAGTCCAAATTGTATTATTTACACTGAGAAGTGGAAACATAATAGAGTTATATATTATTTGTTTTGTATTTGTGCTTACAATAAGTTTATGACCATTTGGACCCCAAATAAATTTAGAAATTGTTGTTTTTTGTTGTTTATGTTTGTGTTTTTCTGATTTTTTTATTTTTGTGTTTGGAATACAAATGTTGTTTTTAACCATTAACAATGGCTTTATCTATTTTTTTAAAAAAAATGTCTATTTTATTTTAGAGAAATACCCTAGGCTAGCCATATAAAAGTTTTATTCAAAAATATAGTCTCTAATAAGCAAAATAACAAAAATGTTTCATACAAAATGTAAATATACACTTATACCCCTAGGTCTAACTAATCTAGATTTAGGGTTTAGAGTTAAGAAGTGGAGTTTTGGGATTAATGTTTAAAAATTCTAAAGTTAAAAAATAAATATTAAAAATTTAAAATAAAAATTTTAAAAATAGTTTTAAAAACCATTTTCGAATTTCATAGACAAAATTTGATAAAAAAAATATTTTTTTTATAAAAAGTTCAAATTTTAAAAACATATACTTCAAAATTATAAAAATTATTTTTCTATTTTTTTAATTTTTTAAAATTTTTTATTTATATATTTAAAATTAATTTATATTTATAAATTTATGGTATAAGGGTATTTTTACCTCTTAATGAAATATTTTGGTCATTCTCTTCCTTGGTGGCTCTTTTTGATAATTTTTTAAAAAATAGTTTATTTGGTAGAATTGTCTTTTATTTTATATGGTTAGATAATGGATTTACTTGAGCATAGAATATACTAATTAAGTTATGGTAATTTTGATATAACATTTGATTATATATCTTATGTAAGCCCAAATTGTATTATTTGCACTGAGGAGTGGGAAAATAATAGAGTTATAAGTAATTAGAAATAAGATAGCAACAGTTATAAAATGTGCTTATTTATCAATAAGTAATAATAAGAATAATGTTGTTATTTTATTAATATTACTTATCAGTTCGATAATAACGGCTTGATCTCCGCATCTAGTTACCAGATTATCCTAGTTACAAAAATCGGTATTGTTTATTCATGATCAACAATTTAACTTCACTAAATTTTGTTCTTTGAAGCGGTTTTAAGGAAATCTCTGAAGCTATATGAGAATCAGATTCTTATTCGTAGAAGTGAACATTGTGAGCTACATAAAAGGGTATTGGAGAAACAGTAAATATTTATTGTATTCTAACACAAATACATTTTTTACATTCTGAGAGTAACCAAATACAGTTTGGTTCGAATCAGGATAATCATAGGGTGTTAAACGAATACTCGACTTTCGATTTATAAGTTTATTTATATATATATATATAGAGAGAGAGAGACTTTGGTCGAAGAAAAATATACAAATGGACTTTCATTATTATTGGAAAGTAATCTTTTAATTTGAAATGTAACCATTTTATCTCGCAAGTATAAACTTTGATATTTATTAAGTTCTTTAATAATGCATACATATATTTAAAAATAGCAATGAATTAAAATAAGTAAATTAATTGAAAGAAAAAAAAGAAATATTCAAAATTATTGTTTGTCAACCTAATAAATAGTCTCAAAGAACGAACAAAAATTAGTCAAACCTTCAAAGATTCACCAACTAGTAGTCTTATGATGTATAGTAAAAATTTGAAGGGGAGTTTTGGGATTAAGGTTTAAAAAATCTAAAGTTAAAACATAAATATTATAAAATTTTAAAAATAGTTTTAAAAAGCATTTTCGATTTTTGTAAAGAAAAATTGAAAAAAATAAAATATATTTTTATAAAAAGATCAAATTTTAAAAACATATACTTTGAAACTATAAAAAAATATTTTGTATTTTTATATTTTTTACTTTTTTAGTAATATTTTTAATTAAATTTTATTTATATATTTATAATATAAGGGTCTTTTTACATATTTAATGAAATATTTTGGTCATTCTCTTCCTTGATTGCTATTTTTGTGATAAATGTTTTAGAATAATCTATTTGAGAGAATTGTCTTTTATTTTATATGGTTAGATAATGGATTTACTTGAGCATAGAATATACTAATTAAGTTTTGGTAATTTTGATATAACATTTGATTATATATTTTATGTGAGCCCAAATTGTATTATTTACACTGAGGTTGGGAAAATAATAGAGTTATAAATAATTAGAAATAAGAAAGCAACAATTATAAAATGTGCTTATTTATCTATAAATATTAATAAAAATAAGGTTGTTATTTTATTAATATTACTTATCGGTTCGATATTAAAGGCTTGATCTCCACATCTAGTTACCAGATAATCCTAGTTAAAAAATCTGTATTGTTTATCCATGATCAACGATTTAACTTCATTAAAAAAAGTTTCTTTGATGCGGCTTTAAGGAAATCTCTGAAGCTATATGAGCATCAGGTTTTTATTCGTAGAAGTGAACATTGTGAGCTACATAAAAGGGAATTGGAGAAACAGTAAATATCTATTGCATTGTAACACAAATACATTTTTTACATTCTGAGAGTAACCAAATACAGTTTGGTTTGAACCAGGATAATTGTAGGGTGTTAAACGAATACTCGACTTTCGATTTATAATTTTTATTTTTTATTTATACATATAGACTTTGGTCGAAGAAAAATATATAAATGGATTTTCATTATTATTGGAAAGTAATCATTTAATTTGAAATGTAACCATTTTATCTCGCAAGTATCAACTTTGTAATTTATTAAGTTCTTTAATAATTCACACATATATTTAAAAATAGCAATGAATTAAAATAAGTAAGTTAATTGACAGCAAAAAAGAAATATTCAAAATTATTTTTTATCATCTTAATAAATATTATCAAAGAACTAACAAAAATTAGTCAAACCTGCAAAGATTCACCAATTAGTAGTCGTAAACGGGTAGTCAAAATTCCTAGAGAATTTATTACTTGTATTTAAGGTAGAAGGTTGAATAAGCATATTGCATTACTATGGTAAGAAAATGAAACAAAAGATAATAATTATGGTAGAGAATTCAAAACAGATGCACTATATATATCAGAGTAACTAGGTTAAGATTTCTTATGTATCTTGTGTATTAACTGAATATAATTAGGATTCAAGTGAGCGTTCAATAAAGCATGTTATAAGCTTTTGAGGTACATATCCAAATTAATAATAAATCTAATCACAAATTATATTATTACATATTCAGATTTTTATATTGTATCACCATCATAAAAATATATTTATCTTGTCATAATATGCTTAGCCTTGAAATTATATTGATTAACTTACAATAAATAATATATATTTCTAATTTCATATTCTAAAATTTCTTTAGATAGTAAAAATTAAAATCATAATAGCCCGTAATTATATATTATAGAACTGTGATTTTCCATTTCCGTCTGGTTACATAATTTAAAATTACATTTTATCTTTTATGTTGTTTATAGTGGCTCTCTATTGTTTACAATAATGAGATTAATTATTTTACTCTCTTGAATTATCAATTTCTGAAAATATCAAAAGTTTACAAAAGGAATAATTAATTATTTTGCTTGATATTATTGAGTTTAATTTAGTTAATGCAATTTTGAATCTCATTGATTTCCCAGTTTACCTCAAAAACAATATTTATTGTTTCTTAAATAAATATTGGGAGTTCAAATTCTTAAATTTGTAATTATATGTAGTAAAGTTGTTGTGTTAGATTCTTGCAACTGAGTGATGTTGCTCATAGTATTATTTTAGAATTCACAGGAAATGATGTCAAAAGAGGTGGCTAAAATAAATCGAGATATGCTAATGCTAAAAGAAGATCAGGCTCCTAAGTTGGAGCAAGTTTGAGCCAATCTAAACGAAGGAATATTTCAATTGTTGGCATTAAACCCATCATACCTGACCTGAATGTCAAACCTTGTTCTGATTCCG
Organism: Sinapis alba; assembly: GCA_012274485.2. Lineage (NCBI taxonomy): Eukaryota > Viridiplantae > Streptophyta > Magnoliopsida > Brassicales > Brassicaceae > Sinapis > Sinapis alba. Next base: position 210,362 of record MU105737.1, on the reverse strand, counting down.
ATGAGGAAGAAAAAGGAGAAATTACAAAAGCATTTCTGAATTTTGCTGGTTCAAAATCTCATGATGCATGTTAAGTTGATCATAAGCTTTTGTACCAGCTTGAGGTCGAGATCATTGCTCGTCCTCCATGCTTCGAATACTGGAAACTGCAGTTTCTTAACAAGATGTTTTTGGAATTGTTAAAAAGCTGTGAAATTTTCAGGGTGAAACAAGAAAGGGGACTTGTGAAACCCTAGGTGATTTTGCTTTCAGGGACTGAATCTAATTGGGAAATGTTTGATAAGGATTTTACAACGTTTCGGAGACTTCCTAAAGTTTCTTGTTTGGAGACTTCCTTAAGTTCCTTCTTCTGACTAATTGGGTCATGTATGGTTCTGCTAGCCGTGGAAAACCGTATTTTTTGCAGGAGGAATTCAAATGGATGGCAATGGGAACCCTATTGTTGTGCAAACCGTAGAAAATTAAAATGCTGATACAAAAAGTTGGACTATGATTAATGGAATGCATAAAGCAAGGAAGTTCAGCTCAGGATGTTTCTTGCGTGGAAAATTTTATGTCCTCGGTGACCGAGATGAGAATGATAAACACCTCACTTGTGGAGAAAGTTATGATGAGGCCACAAATTCTTGGGAGTTAATACCTGACATGTTAAAAGACATGACATTCATTATGCCTTCCCAATCTTCGCCCCTTATTGATGTGGTTGATGAAAATCTATACATGTTGGAGACATCTTTGAATGAGCTTCGCGTATATGATATAAACAAAAATATTTGGAAGAAACTTGGTGTTGTCCCTGTGAGTGCAAATGCTGACTTTGGTTGGGGGATTGCGTTTAAATCGATGGGAGATAGACTTCTGGTTGTTGGAACTTTTCACTCTGGGCATAGAACAACTAAAGTCTACTCATGCTGTCCTTCTCCAGACGTGGAAGAGCAGCACTGGGTAGAATTTAAATATTGGTGTGCTGGTGCTGAGCTCCCACGGTTTATTCATAATTGTTTTGTGACGTTTGCTTAAAGCTTTTCCGAGGAAAACTTGGAAACTTTTTTTTTGTATTTGTGCTTACAATAAGTTTATGGCCATTTGGACGCCCGAAAAAAATAGAAATTGTGGTTTTATGTTGTTTGTGTTTTTCTGATTTTTGTTTTTACGTTTGGGATACCAATGTTGTTTTTTCGTTTATTTAAAGTGCTTATGTTTGTGCAACAAAGATTTATGTTTTTTAAGTAATGCTTATTGAACTTTATGGTTTTGTTTTTTCCCCTGCAGCCATAAATATCACTTAGTCATGTTCAGTTAAAAAATATATTTGGTTTTAGTATGTTTTTCCAAAACTTTAGGCTTACAAAACTTAACTACCAAATTATTTACTTGGTTTGGATAACTAGAGTTTTCATTATATTTGGTTTTTAACTATAAACTATGGTTGTATCTATTTTTGAAAGAAAATTGTCTATTTTATTTTAGAGAAATACCCTAGGCTAGCCATAAAAAAAGTTTTTTTCACAAATATTTTTCCCAAGGAGCAAAGTAACCAAAATGTTTCAATCAAAATGTAAATATACACATATACCCCTATGGTTAACTAATCTAGATTTAGGGTTTAGAGTTAAGAAGAGAAGTTTTGGAATTAAGGTTTAAAATTTCTTAAGTTAAAAAAAAATATTGAAAATTTTAAAATATAAATTTTAAAAATAGTTTCAAAAAGTATTTTCGAATTTCATAAAGAAAATTTGAAAAAAGAAAATATTTTTTTATAAAAAGATCAAATTTTAACAACATATATATTCGAAACTATAAAAACTATTTTTTATATTTTTATATTTTTTACTTTTTATTTTTTTAATTAATTTTTATTTATATATTTAAGGTATAAGGTTTTTTTTTTATCTCTTTAATGAAATATTTTGGTCATTCTCTTCCTTGGTGTCTCTTTTTATGATAATTTTTTAAAAATAGTCTATTTGAGAGAATTGTCTTTTATTTTATATGGTTAGATAATGGATTTACTTGAGCATATAATATACTAATTAAGTGTTGGTAATTTTGGTATAACATTTGATTATATATCTTATGTGAGCCCAAATTGTATTATTTACACTGAGGAGTGGGAAAATAATAAAGATATAAATAATTAGAAATAAGAAAGCAACAGTTATAAAATGTGCTTATTTATCTATAAATAATAATAAGAATAATGTTGTTATCTTATTAATATTAATTATAGGTTTGATATTAACGGCTTGATCTCCGCATCTAGTTACCAGATAATCCTAGTTACAAAAATCTGTATTGTTTATCCATGATCAACGATTTAACTTCATTAAAAAAGTTTTTTTGATGCGGCTTTAAGGAACTCTCTAAAGCTATATGAGCATCAGGTTTTATTCGTAGAAGTGAACATTGTGAGCTACATAAAAGGGAATTGGAAAAACAGTAAATATATATTGCATTGTGACATAGGGTGTTAAACGCATACTCAACTTCCGATTTATAAGTTTTATTTGTTATATATACATATAGACTTTGGTCAAAGAAAAATATACAAATGGACTTTCATTATTATTGGAAAGTAATCTTTTAATTTGAAATGTAACAATTTTATCTCGCAAGTATAAACTTTGTTATTTATTAAGCTCTTTAATAATGCATACATATATTTAAAAATAGCAATGAATTAAAATAAGTAAGTTAATTGAAAGCAAAAAAAAAAATATTCAAAATTATTGTTTGTCAACTTAATAAATAATCTCAAAGAACTAACAAAAATTAGTCAAACCTGGAAAGATTCACCAACTAGTAGTCTTATGATATATAGCAAGGATTTAAATAAACTGATAAACGCGTATTCAAAATTCCTAGGAAATTTATTACATGTATTTATGGTAGAAGGTCGAATAAGCATATTGCTTTACTATGGTAAGAAAATAAAACAAAAGATAATAATTATGGTAGAGAATTCAAAACAGATGTACTATATATATCTGAGAACTAGGTCAAGATTTCTTATGTATCTTGTTTATTAACTAAATATAATTAGGATTCAAGTGAGCGTTCAATAAAGCATTTTATAAGCTTTTGAGGTACATATCCAAATTTATAATAAATCTAATCACAAATTACATTATTACATATTCAGATTTTTATATTGTATCACCATCATAAAAATATATTTATCTTGTCATAATATGCTTAGTCTTGAAATTATATTGATTAACTTACGATAAATAATACCTATTTCATATTCTAAAAGTTCTTTACATAGTAAAAATTAAAATCATAAAAGCCCGTAATTATATATTATAGAACAATGATTTTCAATTTCCATTGGGTTACATTATTTAAAATTACATTTTATCTTTTGTGTTGTTTATAGTGGCTCTCTATTGTTTAAAATAATGAGATTAATTATTTTACTCTCTTGAAATATCAATTTCTGAATACATCAAAAGTTTACAAAAGCAATAATTAATTATTTCACTTGATATTATTGAGTTTAATTTAGCTAAGCAAATTTGAATCTCATTGATTTCCCAGTTTACATCAAAAACACTATTTATTGTTTCTTTAAATAAATATTGGGAGTTCAAATTCTTAAATTTGTAATTATATGTAGTAAAGTTGTTGTGTTAGATTCTTGCAACTGAGTGATGTTACTCATAGTATTGTTTTGGAATTCACAGGAAATGATGTCAAAAGAGGTGACTAAAATAAATTGAGATATGTTAATGCTAAAAGAAGATCAGGCTCCTAAAGTTGGAGCAAGTTTGAGCCAATCCAAACAAAGTAATATTTCAATTGTTGGCATTAAACCATCATACCTGACCTGAATGTGAAACCATGTTCTGATTACGATGAGGAAGAAAAAGGAGAAATTACAAAAGCATTTCAGAATTTTGCTGATACCTGACATGTTAAAAGACATGACATTAATTCTGCCTTCCCAATCTCCGCCCCTTATTGATGTGGTTGATGAAAATCTATACATGTTGGAGACATCTTTGAATGAGCTCCGCGTATATGATATAAGCACAAATAATTGGAAGAAACTTGGTGTTGTCCCTGTGAGCGCAAATGCTGCCTTTGGTTGGGGGATTGCGTTTAAATCGATGGGAGATAGACTTCTGGTTGTTGGAACTTCTCATTCTTGGCATAGAACATCTAAAGTCTACTCATGCTGTCCTTCTCCAGGTGTGGAAGAGCAGCCCTGGGAAGAATTAAAATATTGGTGTGCTGGTGCTGAGCTCCCACAGTTTATTCATAATTGTTCTGTGATGTTTGCTTAAAGTTTTTTTCTGAGGAAAACTTGGAAACTAATTTGTTTTGTATTTGTGCTTACAATAAGTTTATGGCCTTCTGGACGCCCGAAAAAATTAGAAATTGTGGTTTTATGTTGTTTGTGTTTTTCTGATTTTTTATCTTTACGTTTGAGATACAAATGTTGTTGTTTTTTGTTTATTTAAAGTGCTTATGTTTGTGCAAAAATGATTTATGTTGTTTAAGTAATGCTTATTGAACTTTATGGGGTTTTTTTTTCTCATGCAGCCATAAATATCACCTAGTCATGTTCAGTTAAAATATCTATCTGGTTTTAGTATGTTTTCCAAAACTTTAGGCTTACAAAAGTCAAATACAACATTATTTACTTGGTTTGGATAACAAGAGTTTTCATGTTATTTGGTTTTTAACAATTAACTATAGCTGTATCTATATTTAAAAGAAAATTGTTTATTTTATTTTAGAGAAATACCTTAGGCCAGCCTTAAAAAAAAGTTTATTTTCATAAATATAGTTTCCAAGGAGCTAAATAACCGAAATGTTTCATTCAAAATGTAAATATACACTTATACCCCTAGGGTTAACTAATCTAGATTTAGGGTTTAGAGTTAAGAAGTGGAGTTCTGAGAGTAAGGTTTAAAAATTCTAAAGTTAAAAAAAAATATTAAATATTTGAAAATAAAAATTAAAAATAGTTTCAAAAACCATTTTCAAACTTCATAAAGAAAAATTGGAATAAGAAAATATTTTTTAATAAAAAGTTCAAATTTAAAAAAACATATTCTTCAAAACTATAAAAACTATTTTTCTATTTTTTACTTTTAAAAAAAGTATTTTTTATATTTTTAATTATTTTTTATTTATATATTTATGGTATAAGGGTCTTTTTACTTCTTTATTGAAATTTTTTGGTCATTCTCTTCTTTGGTTGCTCTTTTTGTGATAAATTTTTTAAAATAGTTTACTTTAGAGAATTGTCTTTTATTTTATATGGTTATTTTACATGTTAAAAGACATGATATTCATTATGCCTTTCCCAATCTTCGCCCTTTATTGATGTGGTTGATGAAAATATATACATGTTGGAGACATCTTTGAAAATATATACATGTATATGATATAAACACAAATATTTGGAAGAAACTTGGTGTTGTCCATGTGAGCGCAAATGTTGCCTTTGGTTGGGGGATTGCGTTTAAATCGATGAGAGATAGACTTCTAGTTTGTTGGAACTTCTCACTCTTGGCATAGAACAGCTAAATTCTACTCATGCTGTCCTTCTCCAGACGTGGAAGAGCAGCACTGGGAAGATTTAAAATATTGGTGTGCTGGTGCTGAGCTCCCACAGTTTATTCATAATTGTTCTGTGGTGTTTGCTTAAAGCTTTTTTCTGAGGAAAAGTTGGAAACTTATTTGTTTTGTATTTTTGCTTACACTAAGCTTATGGCCATTTGGACACTCCCAAAAAAATAGAAATTGTGGTTTTATGTTGTTTGTGTTTGTGTTTGTGTTTTTCTGATTTTTTATTTTTGCGTTTGGGATACAAATGTTGTTTTTTGTTGATTTAAAGTGCTTATGTTTGTGCAAAAAAAAAGATTTATGTTGTTTAAGTAATGCTTATTGAACTTTATGGTTTTGTTTTTTTTTTCGTGCAGCCATAAATATCACATAGTCATGTTCAGTTAAAATATCTATTTGGTTTTAGTATGTTTTTTCAAAACTTTAACTATGGCTGTATCTATTTTTAAAAGAAAATAATCTATTTTATTTTAGAGAAATACCTAGGCTAGCCATAAAAAAAAGTTTTTTTCACAAATATAGTCTTCAAGAAGCAAAATAACCAAAATATTTCATTCAAAATGTAAATATACACTTATACCCCTAGGGTTAACTAATCTAGATTGAGGGTTTAGAGTTAAGAAGTGGAGTTTTGGGATTAAGGTTTAAAATTTCTAAAGTTAAAAGATAAATATTAAAAAATTTAAAATAAAATTTTTAAAAATAGTTTCAAAAACTATTTTCGAATTTCATAAAGAAAAATTAAAAAATATTTTTTTTTAAAAAAAAAGTTCAAATTTTAAAAACATATACTTCAAAACTATAAAAAAAAAAACTATTTTCTAATTTTTAGTTTTTACAATTTTTTATTTTTATATTTTAAATTATTTTATTTATATATTTATGGTATAAGGGTCTTTTTACCTCTTTAATGAAATATTTTGGTCATTCTCTTCCTTGGTGGCTCTTTTTGTGATAATTTTTTTTAAATAGTCTATTTGAGAGATGTGTCTTTTATTTTATATGGTTAGATAATGGATTTACTTGAGCATAGAATATACTAATTAGGTTTTGGTAATTTTGATATAATATTTGATTATATATCTTATGTGAGCCCAAATTGTATTATTTACATTGAGGAGTTGCAAAGTAATAGAGTTATAAATAATTAGAAATAAGAAAGCAACAATTATAAAATGTGCTTATTTATCTATACAAAATAATAAGAATTATGTTGTTATTTTATTAATATTACTTATCGGTTAGATATTAACAAGAGTTTTCATATTATTTGGTTTTTAACCATAAACTATGGTTGTATCTATTTAAAAAAAAATTGTCTATTTTATTTTAGAAAAATACTCTAGGGTTGCCATAAAAAAAATTGTTTTCACAAATATAGTCTCTATGGAGCAAAATAACCAAAACATTTCATTCAAAATGTAAATATACACTTATAACCCGTAGGATTAATTAATTTAGATTTAAGGTTAGACTTAAGAAATGAAGTTTTGGGATTAAGGTTGAAAATTTTCAAAGTTAAAAAATAAATATTAAAAATTTGAAAATAAAAACTTTTAAAATAGTTTCAAAAAACATTTTCGAATTTCATAAAGAAAGATTGGAAAAACAAAATATTTTTTTATAAAAAGTTCAATTTTTAAAAACATATACTTTGAAACTATAAAAACTAATTTTTATTTTTTTATTTCTTTTATTTTATCTATTTTTTAATTTTTAATTTTTATATTTTTTATTTAATATTTATAGTATAAGGGTCTTTTAATCTTTAATTTGATCTTTATTGTAATAGTTTTAATGCTTGAAGATACAATCTATGAAGTTTTATAGACAACATTGTTTTTATCACATAACCCAAGCTGCAAGCATGTGTTTTTGTTTGTATCTCTTGAAGTTTTCATCACGTAATTCTTCTTGGATTATATGTTTAGCGGGTTTTCCTCTTGCAGATATCAAAAGCTTTAAGATCACATGAGAGCATGAGGTTGTGATTGCATTAATTTTTAGCTTTAGATGATCTATGTATCCATTTTTTAAACATAAAAGATTGTGTCATCAGAGCTTTCATCAATATTTTTGGAAGCATTGCTATTGATTTTGGAACAAACCTTCTCAAACTGGGACATAATAAGGTATGTATTTGCGTCTCGCAGTACCGTTTGGTTTGATTTGTACTCTTGAGTCTTACTTTGTTGGTTTTGTGTATTATCAAAGAAAGCTAACAACACCTAACAGTATACTTGAACATCATAATATTCTCGAGAAGATACTAATTTTAATGGTTAGTTTACACAGGTTTTTTAATAGCATTTGTGAAATTTTTGCTGGTATCGAATGCGTTCAAATATTTGGAATAGAATATGGTGATTCATCTTAGTAACGGTATGAATTGTAATTCTAAGAATTGAACTATGGTTACTATTTTATGTGTTACTTTTTTAGTTTTGTTTGTGATATGTATGAAAAGAGTATCATAATAAATTCGTAATTTTCATATATTATTATATTTAGAAAGAAACTCAGTCATATAGCTTAATATACGTTTAGTAAGTATAAAATACAAATAAATACACAAAACATATTATAAATATATTAAAGTATCAATCTCAATTATATAAATGATCGTTTTAAAAATATGTTAAACTAAAATAAAGTTTTTTGGAATATACATAAAATATTTCTTTATAAATTTCTAAATAGTTAATCTTTTATATAAAAGCATTATAAATACTATCATGACATCATATGATCATAAGAAAAAACTAAATTTATAAAGATTATTAAAAAAATAAATAAATAAAGTATTAAAATATATAAAAAAATTCATTATCCTAAATTAAAAATAAATAGAGTTTTACGACATGGAAGAAAAGATAATTTATATCTATCTTCATCATTTTATTGTTAGTTGAGTATTTTTGATTTTATAAAATATAACTTTATTATAAATATTAAAGTTACATATATTTATCAAAAAATATTAAATAATATTATTTACTTACAAAAGTTACAAAATATTCAATTAAAACTGTAGAAATTAAGAAACTAATAGAAAATAAAAATATAATTAAACTATTTACATAATAGTAAAACAAATATTATAGAGCTTCAAAAGACGTAAATTGTTTATGCATTAAAGATATCTTCTTTACAACTATACAACGCCCTTAAACGTATTGAAATATTTGAAACAAAATTCTATAACTATATATTTAATTGTTAGTTTATAATATAATAATTAGATTTACATTTTCACTGTTTTACTCAGTTTTTAAATACTATATTTAGCCTAACATAAGCCGCAACAGAATGCAAACATGACCCTAATCCATCTATATAAATGATAATCATGAGGACATAAGCTTATTTTTAGTAACTCAATATAGAAAACCACAATTAATCAATCAATTTTGGATTTAAAATTATTAAAAAAATTACAACAAGAGCACTACATACACCTCATTTACTTACTATAACATATTATATGCCGCAATCTATTAACGTAGACACAAACGTCGAAATCAAACATAATAATCTTAACATACATAACTCTTCCATACGGTAACATTGTCAAAAACCATAAACATTATTATACATTTTTCTTTCAAAATTTTATATAACACAAAAAAAATACAATTACATAGTTATATTCATTAAATGATAGTTATATTCATTAAACGAGTACATACCGCGGACATATCCTAGTCTATCTATATTAAAAAAAAAAAGATTTTCTTCTCTCTTAGGCTTCCACGTCAATACTTCACTCCTTCACAGTTTGCACCTGTCATGCCTTAAATCTTCCTCCTGTTTAGATAATCCTTTGTATTTGGACTTATTAAATTGTTCTGATGGGCTCCTAATGCATTTTCTTTTGGGCCCTTAATTGTATCCTCTTATTCTTCACTTTGTTTTGTCGAGAAAGTCACCTAAGGTTTCCGTCGTGGTAAAGACATCGAGTCATGTTGGGGATAGATTGCATCTACCCACATAGGCTCATTTAAGTGTGAACTCGGCCCATCCTGATGACAAAGTCGGCCCATGAAGACTTATCAAACCGACTTCGGCAGAAGGAATGCGTATAAATAGAAGGAGATTGGGAAGAGAACACACACAGAAAAACTTGAAGAACAAGCTAGAATTAGGGTTCTTATTACTCATTCTTTGTTCAAACCTTGTTCTTGAGACTAAATCGATCTTTCATCAATAAAACTCTTCTATTCGTTTCTCTTAATCGTTTCTTCGAGAAATCCACAATCGAAATCGATATCTAACATAGGGTTACCGATTTCGGATTCAACAATTGGCGCCGTCTGTGGGGAAATATCGAAGAACAAAGACCAAGAACATCGATCAGAACGATGACAGGATCACCAACAAACCAAGTAGGTCAACAGCCCGTCGACCTGAACGCCGTCTTGGCCTCTCTCGCCGCCGTCGTTCAAAGACTCGATCAACAAGATGCCGCTAATAAGGCAACTCAAGAACGTCTCGACACAATCGCCGCTGCTTGTCTACCACCGGCACAAGCAGACGATCAAGATCCGGATACCGCCCGAAGACGTTTATTTCAGACGACGATGCGAAATCAGGCAGTCGATCAAGCGACTAACGAAGAACTTCTGCGTCTTCAAGGAACGATTAAAGACATGTCGTCAAAAATCCATCAAGCCACGAGTTTCGCCCCTGAAATCGATCGAGTCCTGGAAGCGACTCAAAAAACTCCTTTCACCAAGAAGATAACCGACGTCCGAGTACGACATCAGGACAAACTCCGAGTACCTTCTTTCAGCGGAGATTCTGACCCTAGCGACCATATGACCAATTTTAACATTGCTATGGGACGTGCTTATTTTTCCGCGGAAGAACGAGATGCCGGCTACTGCCAACTCTTTGTCGAAAGTTTGGCAGGACCCGCCCTTACCTGGTTTTCCCGTCTAACTGCAGATTCGATCAGCACCTTTAAGGAACTATCTACCGAGTTCCTCAAGCATTACTCTATGTATATTCGTCAAGGGGCATCAGCAACCGACTTGTGGAAAATCTCTCAGGGACAGAAAGAATCCATCCACGACCTCATGGAACGATTCAAGAACCTCGTCTCCAAAGTCGATGTCCCAGACAAGACGGCAGTAGAGGCTTTACGCAATGCGTTATGGATTAGGTCGTATTTCCGATCTGACCTCTATACGAATAGCACAATCTCCCTAGAGGACGCGCTCCACCGAGCAAATTGCTTCATTCGGATGGAGGAGGATAATGCTGCCTACACCGCAAAACAGAATGCGTTGAAGGCTCAGTTGACACCAAAAGCAACGACGACTTACCAGGAACCTCGTCAGCATCAGCCCAACGAAAAGAAAGGAAAAGTCTTCTCGGCAGCCGATGAACCCGACGCATCTCCCTCTACATCGAAGACCGATCGACCATGGAATGTATGGGACAGAACCCTCGATGGGAAGCCTTTAACCTACGACAAGACCAAATTCTGCACTTACCATAAGGCCAAGGGCCACGACACTAAAGAATGCAAGCAACTCGCAGAAGCCCTATTCTCAGTCTTCAGAAATGGTGCCGTCACGCCTGATCCACCAAAGTCGAAACAGAACCGAAAGAAGGGAAGCTGGACATAGAACCGACAAGCTGGTGCCAAAAAACAGGAATCCAACCAAGCGGTTCACCCCGATGATCAGGATGCGGCCGCTCCACCCCAAAATCGCGATGATACCGATACGGAAGACGAAAGACCGCAAGTAGCTCGGCGGATCAACGTTATCTCTGAAATCCACTTACCTCCCTGCGCTATGGAAAACAAGGATTGCCCCGATCTACGAGATCATCTTCAGCACAGGCGCCCTACGGCCAACCTGCGGGATATCCTTCTTCAGAGAAAGAAAGTGGGGCCTCCTAAGAACGGAGATGACCAGGATCTACGAGATCATCTTAATCGCAAGCGTTCTACGATCGAGTCGCGACAGTCCCCTCCACAGGATCAAAAATCAGAATCAACCGAGGGCAACGATGGTTATGACCTCCGAGATCACTTGGTATATGTTCGTTCCTTACGAGAACTGCGAGATCCTCATCCACAAATCAAGAAACCAGTGGTTCCGGGAGATGATCTCCGAAGCAAACTTTCAACCAAGACAGGCGTCGCAACTCCTGACCTACGGACGACACTCTCTGACAAACGTCCCAGTGTCTTTCGCCGAATTAACGTAATTCGTGGCGGATCACCCCTGTGCAACGATTCAGTGAAGTCAATAAAGGAATACCAACGCAAAGCCACAACTGCCCGGCGATGGCCGACAAAGCACGAAGGAGAGACATCTATAACCTTTTCGGAAGGAGATCTTGTCGACATAGATCAGCCACACAACGACCCACTGCTAGTCGAGTTGCAAATTGGTACATGCGAAGTCATGCGTATACTCGTCGACACTAGAAGTTTGGTCGATCTAATATTCCGACAGACATTGGAGAAAATGTTGATAGATCTGAACGATCTTAAGCCATCATCAAGAGCCCTTACCGGTTTCAACGGTTCATCAACCTCCTTATTGGGAACCATCTGCCTTAACGTCTTTGCCGGGGGAATAAATAAACTCGTTAAATTCTCCGTCATCGATACCAAAACGCAGTATAATGCGATCCTAGGCACCCCATGGCTTCACATGATGAAAGCAATCCCGTCAACATACCACCAGTGCATCAAATTTCCCACCAAGGAGGGTACCGTTTTCACATTGAAAGGGAATCAGCGCCTCTCACGAAGCATGCTGATCTCCGACCTCAAAAGCTAACAGGTCGCTTTTATCGTCGAGCCAGATAAAAAGACGTCTCCACAAAAAGAGGAGACAGTCCAAGTCGGTATCGATCCCGATTATCCCGAGAGAACCATGGGAATTGGCTCTGACCTATGCGATGCCTTATCCACCGAATTGACCACTTTCCTTCGGTCAAACAAATCAACGTTCGCCTGGACGACAGCCGACATGCCTGGCATCGATCCGGCTGTTACGTCGCATCGACTCAATGTCGACCCAACATACAAACCCATCAAGCAGAAGCGTCGAAAGCTCGGTCCCGAAAGAGCTAAAGCCGTCAACGACGAAGTCGATAGACTTCTAGGGGCAGAATCCAGTGCCGAGGTTAAATATCCAGATTGGCTCGCGAACCCGGTCGTTGTAAAAAAGAAGAATGGAAATGGAGGGTGTGCATCGATTTCACCGATCTAAACAAGGCATGCCCTAAGGATAGTTTTCCTTTACCCCATATCGATCAGATGGTGGAATCTACGGCCGGAAACAAGCTCCTATCGTTCATGGATGCCTTCTCGGGCTACAATCAAATTATGATGCACCCCGATGATCGCGAGAAGACATCATTCATCACGGACCGCGGCACATACTGTTACAGAGTTATGCCATTTGGACTTAAGAACAAAAGAGCTACTTATCAGCGACTCGTCAACAAGATGTTTGCCGACAAGCTAGGAGTCACCATGGAAGTCTACATCGATGACATGCTGGTCAAATCACTCGTTGCTAAAGACCACGTTCGGCACCTGTCTGAATGCTTCGATACCTTGAACAAGTATGGGATGAAACTGAACCCGGCAAAATGCACCTTTGGAGTTACTTCAGGAGAATTTCTTGGTTACATCGTCACTAAACGAGGAATCAAAGCCAATCCGAAACAAATCTCCGCGGTCCTGGACTTGCCAAATCCCAAAACGTCACGGGAAATTCAGCGCCTAACCGGACGAGTCGCAGCACTTAACCGTTTCATCTCTCGATCCACCGACAAGTGTCTCCCTTTCTACGAGTTGCTGAGAGGGAATAAAAAGTTCTTTTGGGATGAAGTATGCGAGCAAGCCTTCTCAGCGTTAAAACAATACTTAACGACTCCTCTGGTATTAACAAAACCAGACGCAGGCGACACCTTGTATCTCTACATCGCGGTCTCTCCTTCAGCAGTAAGCAGCGTCCTAATAAAGGAAGACCGCGGAGAACAGCGTCCCATCTTCTTCACCAGCAAGCGTCTTACCGACGCAGAGGCGAGATATCCCACCCTGGAAAAGATGGCTCTCACCGTCGTAACGTCGGCGCGAAAATTGCGACCTTATTTCCAATCCCATTCCATCGTCGTCCTCACCGACCTACCACTGCGCACCATACTCCAGAATGCTAACCAATCAGGGAGACTTTCCAAGTGGGCCATCGAACTCAGCGAATACGATATCTCGTATAAAAGCAGGCCTTCGGTAAAGGCCCAAGTCTTAGCCGACTTCATTGTCGAAATCTCTCCAGATCAAGCGGCTGACCTCGACATTCCAGTAAAGAATTGGATTTTGCATGTCAACGGAGCGTCGTCCAATAAAGGATCGGGAATAGGCGTTCATCTCCAGTCACCAACCGGCGAACTCATCGAACAATCATTCCGACTCGGGTTTGCAGCATCAAACAATGAAGCCGAATACGAAGTGTTAATCGCAGGTCTTCGTCTTGCCAAAGTAGTAGGAGCCAAACGAGTAAAAGCCTTTTGCGATTCTCAGCTCGTCACCAGTCAGTTCAGCGGTGACTATGAGGCCAAAAAATGAGAGGATAGATGCATATCTCGGTGTCATGAAAAAGTTAAAATCCGAGTTCGATCATTTCGAACTCGTCAAGGTTCCCAGAAAAGACAATTGCTTTGCGGACGCGTTAGCCGCACTAGGAAGCAACCAGAGGGATCAGGTTAAACGGACGATCCCCGTTCATACAGTTGAACGCCCGAGTATTTCGTTATCACTTGGTAAGGACGTCTACGCCATCTCCTCCACTGTTTCCGAGATCGCAGAATCGACTACTCAAGAAACTGACTGGCGAACCCCCTTTCTCGATTATCTGGACAAGGGGATACTACCCGAGGATAAATGGGAATCCCGCCGACTTAAAGCAAAAAGCTCCAACTACGTCTCTATTAACGGTAAGCTACACCGATGGACCGCAAACAAGGTTCTTCTTACCTGCGTCGGGAAGGGAGAAGCAGAACTCGTCATGATCGAAACTCATGAAGGAGAAGGTGGTAACCACAGTGGAGGTAGGGCCCTCGCACTCAAACTTAAGACTCAGGGGCATTATTGGCCCACCATGGTCGCAGACTGTGAAGAATACGCGTCTCGATGCGAAAAGTGCCAGCGTCACGCACCCAACATTCACTCACCAACCGAGTTGCTGAAAACCTCCGTCTCTCCATATCCATTCATGATATGGGCAATGGACATAGTCGGCCCTCTACCGAGTTCTAAACAAAGGCGCTTCTTACTCGTTTTGACTGATTACTTCACGAAGTGGGTCGAAGCCAAGGCCTACGTCCAAATCATCGAGAACGAGGTTCAAAGTTTCGTTTGGAAGTATATCATCTGCCGTCATGGACTTCCTTATGAAATAGTAACCGACAATGGATCCCAGTTCACATCGAATAAATTCCGAGAATTCTGCGATAAATGGAGAATTCGGCTAAATTTTTCTACCCCGCGATACCCTCAAGGAAACGGTCAGGCTGAAGCAACCAATAAAACCATCATCGACAGGATCAAGAAAAGATTAGACCTGAAGAAGGGACACTAGGCTGACGAGCTGGATGGAGTATTGTGGTCCCACCGAACCACACCTCGGAGCGCAACAGCAAAGACGCCGTTCTCACTCGCCTATGGAGTCGAGGCAATGGCTCCTGCTGAGGTCAACGTTACTAGCCTCAGGAGGTTGAAGATGCCCCAGAACAAAAACTTGAATCACGAAATGATGATCAACGCCCTGGATCAACTCGAAGAAAGACGAGATCAGGCTTTACTACGAATTCAGAATTATCAACATCTCGTTGAGTCCTATTACAACAAAAAGGTGAGATCTCGACCATTGCAACTCGGCGATCTCGTCCTTCGAAAAGTCTTCGAGAATACCAAGGAATGGAGGGCAGACAAACTCGGCGCAAACTGGGAAGGTCCGTATAAGATAACACACGTGGTCAAACCAGGAGTTTACCGGCTTGAAACATCCTCTGGAGATCAAATCCCACGATCTTGGAACTCGATCAACCTAAAGCGCTACCTCGGTGCTTAGGTGATAAAGAGGAACTACGAGTGACTTGATCCCGTTTTGGGTACGTAGGCAGCTCGTAACCGAGTTCAGTCACAAATCAAAAAAAAAAACAGATGTAAAAAGGAACTACGGGTGACTTGATCCCGTTTTGGGTACGTAGGCAGCTCGTAACCGAGTTCAGTCACAAAAATAAAAAATATATATATATAATACATATATATATATCTGAATATCTATGTATATGCACTTAACGTGTTCAAACTCAAACGGTGAAACCACTTCAACTCGAAAATGAGGTTGAAAGTCGGTACTAAACCACAGTAGGCAAACGTGTCGAATGGCTTTGGTTAAACTACGCCGAATGATGAACGCGACATCACAGTAGGCTATAAAGGAAAAAACTTAGTCGAACTTAAAAATAAGTTGGACAAGTTTCTTTCCTATTTGTATGAATAAACGATGTCGGCATATTTGACGAAATAAAGTCATATTTGTTGTTCTACAAATAAACGGCTTAACAGTATTAACATACGTTCAAGTCTAAAAATTAAACGACAAGCAAAGTCGGTTGACAAAAGAGAAAGCAATATCTACATAAATGATATTTCATTAAAAACTCAATAATTCAAGAGGCTAAACTCGGCCAAAGTTTTTACAACAAAAGAGTGCAAGCTAAGAACGAAGATCTTGGATATCTTCGGGAGAAAAGACTGCCATGTTCGAGCCGTGTTCATCAAGGTCGACGGGAAGAAGATCGATCTCGGTGGCATCCACGACCTCCATACTCTGAAGCTCCTCCAGAAAGTGGGCTTCGTCGGTCCTCGCCTTAACAAGAACCTCTTCCGTCGATAAGCCTTGCAGCTGAATCTTCTCTAAGCCTTCTCGAGTCCCCTTGGCCTGCGAGTAGAGGGCGACCTTTGCCTGGATCTCACTCTGTTCCCCCAGGAATTAGCCCACCTTCTCGTACGTCGTCATAACCTTCTGCCTCAGTATGGACTCGACTCGAAGCCTTTCCTTCCTGACCTCGTGCTCCTGCGACTCCCTCAGCCTCTGGGTCGTCACCTCAAAATTGACTTGAAGTTCCGACTTTTCCTTCTCTAGGACAGAGCATCGAGAATCAAGGAGCTCCTTCTCAGCCTTTAGCGCCGCCAGCTCTTCGGAAAGGAGCTCGTTGCGAGCTTTTTCGAGATCGGCTTTCTCTAAAGCCTCGTTCTTCTCGGTCGTCAGCCCCTCGACCTTATACGCCAACTCGGCGATTTCCCTTCTCTTCTTCTTCAAAGCCTTAGTCTTCGCCTCCAGCGATGTCTCCTGAGCTTTAAGCTTTGTCTCGTAATCTCGCACCATGAGATTAGCATTCCCGAAAAACTGACAAAGCAAAAGCTCAATGAGGTTAAAAGGTCGGTCGTATGTATAACCGAAGGTAAAAAAAAAACAACTTACGATGGCACCAGCTCTAGCCATCTCCCGATAGCGGCTATCTTGGTGAAGCTGGTCCAGTTCGGGCATCTCGCGCTTCTTGAGTTTGATTTGATGAAACATGCGAGCCGGGGCTTCGTGGTCTTCGATGAAAGGAACATCTATTGACCGGTAATTGAAGTTGATAGCATGAGGATACTCAACTTCTTCTCCCCCTAGGATCGCTGGAGGGGGATTTTGGCTTCGGTCTCTCTGCGGACCTTCAGCGGAAGGGGCCGACTCCGTCCGATTCTCTTCTATCGGTGTTACGATAGGCATCGGGGCTTCTGTTTCACCGACAGGAACAATCGAAGGTGCCCCAACAAGGGGAGTCTCTCTCTCCGTCTACCCAAGAACGAGATGGTCTTCAGGCCCCACGGGTGAAGACCGGTTTGATCTTGCACGTTGGGAAGCATCTCGCATGCTCGAGTCCCGCTTCCGTTTGGCGGGTCTGTTCACATCGGAAGACCCTCTCCCATGCTCCGGTGTTCCAATCGAATCAGCATAAGACGGAAGAGTCGAAAGATTAATTTTTCCCATCCTGCGACCTCGGTTCTGTGATTGGATCTCGGTTTGATCGTCGGCTGTTCAGAAATTAAACTATCAAAATCAAGATACTGAGATCTTGCATGTCGGCAACAACAGTTCAAGTATTACCTTTACTGATTCTTTTCAAAGCAGCTTGGATACGAGCTTCACTGATATCCGGCCAGTGCTGATGACTCAAAGTTCTGATAGCCTCGACTTCTTCAAGGAAGGACTCAGTACCGCCTTGAGACCACTTCGAGAGACGATCTGCAACAAAGAAGAAACAGATGAAGGAAGATCAGTAGAAGTGCAATAATAAGAAGGACGAAGTCGTACCAATGTTAGCATTGAAATATCCGTTTAAAACTATCGAAGGGTCTTCGAAGGAGGCCTCGTTGATCTTGACATAGAAGTACCGATGATTCCAGAAGTTGACCTTAGACGATTTTCCGGTAATCACATTGTATTTAGGGACCATCTTCCCGTAAAAGAATCCCGTCCTGCCAGTAATACTTGGCGTTGTGAGCTCTTCGAAGAGACGAACCGACATCGTTATCCCTAACTCGGCAGCCAAAACCGTTAGGGTGACCATGATTCTGATCCCGTTCGCGGTGTACTGACCAAGAGCGATCTTCCGCCGATGACAGTACATTGTTAGAAACTCGGGCAACAGCCACCAGAGCGAGCAGTTTGTGAACCATGACTCGTATACTGTAGCGTATCCCGCTGGAGGAGTCCACGGTCGTTGATGTTCTGCTGAGATAAGAAAGGAGAACCTAGGAGGAGGGTTCGTTTGGAAAATAAGTCTTTGCACGCTCTTAAACGAAGACCTGGTTGGAAGATGATTCACCCAATTTTTGTTCTTTTTGACGTTAAGGGTTCGCTCTTGTTCTGGATCAATTTCTTCGTCGAACTCGAAGTCGGTTCCTGTCCGCCGCATAGGAAGGAAGTCGGCCATAGCAAAGTCAATCTTTTCGGCTGAACTTTTATCTTTACCCGACGAATCGATATCTGTACGAGGGGAAGTCGGCCGATCTGAAGCAAGTTCAGTTCTCGATCTTTTATGACCAGTTGTTTCTCGATCTTCTAGTTCTATGCTGTACCTAACGAGATCACGTTCGGTGTCATCGAGTAAGGCCAGATCGGCGCTAGTCGGCCTCATATCGTCCATTCCTCCGAGCACTATAGTCCTTGGTCTGCGTACCAACGGCGAACCAGAGCTTTCTGAATCGGAGCCAGTGGCAACCGCTTTTCCTTTCAAAGAACACCGGCGGAGAGGAGAAGACATTTTGACCGGAAAACCGAAAAGTAGAGAGAGAAAGAAGAGAGAAGGCAGAGAGAATTACCTTTCAAATGAATGAGCAGCAGAAGAATGAGCAGAAGTGGGTGCGTTACGAGACTTTTATAAGTATCTCGGCGCGGAAGACGAGCGGTTATCATAATTAGGTCTAGAGCCCTATTGATGATGACACGTGTCCCACTACTTCCGAATCTCAAAAAAGTTAATCATTATTCTGCGCGCGCGAAGTGGAAGGTATAAAAGAAGAATCTAATAAAAGCAAGTAAACGAAGACCGGGATCGAGTTCGATTCTTCAACTAGGGGGACATCGGCAACAATCCAGCTACTACAAGTTTGCCGAGTATATGGACCGAGATCACCTTTAAATTCACCTAGTTAACGAAATTCACCGAGTAGTCAACTCGATGAACTGGGGGGGGGACTTATTGTTGGGGATAGATTGCATCTACCCACATAGGCCCATTTAAGTGTGAACTCGGCCCATCCTGATGACAAAGTCGGCCCATGAAGACTTATCAAACCGACTTCGGCAGAAGGAAGGCGTATAAATAGAAGGAGATTGGGAAGAGAACACACACAGAAAAACTTGAAGAACAAGCTAGAATTAGGGTTCTTATTACTGATTCTTTGTTCAAACCTTGTTCTTGAGACTAAATCGATCTTTCATCAATAAAACTCTTCTATTCGTTTCTCTTAATCGTTTCTTCGAGAAATCCACAATCGAAATCGATATCTAACCTAGGGTTACCGATTTCGGATTCAACAAGTCAGGATGGAGAACACGTCATCATCCCCATCTCCACTGTTCTCACGGCACCTGTATTGAATACCCTTCACGTAATTCCAGTCCCACCAAAAGAATTCGTTCTTGGCTAGGTTTCTATAGTATTGAAGATGAGACTGTGCATATGTGGGCTTGGCTCATCGGAAAAGATTGAGTTTGCATTTGGTTAAAGCGGAGTATTCCTCGGAGACTTGGATCACTCCAAATGTACTGATGCACAAATGTCAGAAAGTTTTTCAGATATCCAACTCTTCTACTCACTGCACAACTTCATTCTCTGAGTTTTGAAATCTTTTACAATTAGATAGTTTAAATAATTATATCATTTTATTCTTATGACACAAAAAAGATCTATAACATGTTTATGAAAAAAAGTCGATGACTATGAAATAACAAATTAATGTGCACTAATAAGACGTTAAAGACCCCCCCCCCCACCCCAAATCGTTTTAACGAAAGTAAGCTAGCAATTAAACAATAAATTTAGTAACTCTACATACTTTTTGTTACTAAGTTCAATTATGGTTAAATATGTTTTCTTAGATTTATATTCTTTCGTGTTCAAAAAAAAAAAAGATTATATATTCTCTTTAATTAAGCTAATCGGAACAGTCTCAAATCAAAATTTATATTGATCTCTAGATCCTACAAGAAAAGGCGTAGGTTTGAGTTCTACATGTTTTTACCAGTGATACAAAACTCTCTTTTTTTTATAAAGAATAATTTCATTAACACACCCGCACGAGGATTGGAAACAGTTGAACAGATTCGGTGTACTAGAATAAACAATGACTCTAAAGTACATGAAATCCGACGAAATACCAAAAAAAACAAACAAACAAGAGCAACAAGGTAACATGAAAGCCAGACTTCATTGTAGGACCTTCAAACCAGTGACATCAATCATTGGTGGAATTGATTCTCTGATCCGTAACCGGACCGTTAGTGTAGGTTGGGCCTTTGCATGGAAAGCCTATAAGTTAGAAGGAAAGTGAAAGAGACTAAACGGCTGTCAAGATTATCAACTCTTCTGCGTCAATTGCTTAGCTAGCGGAGGGAGATTCGAATAGAGGAGATCCTATTCTTGACCCCCTCAAAAATTGTAGATAGAATTATAATGTTTACATTAAGTTTTGAGTTTTTACGTGCAAATGTTATTACGATCGTAGATTGAAGAGGTGAAGAAGAGAGAGTTTGTTATGAGAAATGAAGATATTTTTCATTAACTGTCAACGGTCATCTATACAATCATATATATATACATGTATTCTACTAAACCACACTAAACCAATTCTCAATAAATATAGTGAACCAGCGAAAAGAAACCGGTTCAGCTCCAATAAATGTTATACACGATGTTCATATAAAATAATTACAAACTGCTAACAATTATCAAAACAACATATACAAAAATGTAAACGTATAAAGACATTTAACGATTTTACATTAAATTCTCAACGAGAAAACAACCATTAAAACCTTGAACTTTCAAATTAAAGTTAAAAAATCTCCATCTCGTGTTTGAACCAAAAAAATCTTCAACTTTCAAATATTAGTCATTTTAACTCTCATATTTTGTTAACTCGGTCATTTAAGAAACCTGAATAATCAACTAATAAAATCGATTACAAAAATAAACGTACGTTAACTCTCTAAACATCATTTTTAAAACCGGTTAAAACATTGATCAAACGACGTCTTTTTGCTTATGTAAACATTTAAACCATCTCTTTCGTGAAACTATAGCGAAGAAGATGAAGTTGATTTGGGGCTATAATTCATGAAAGAAATGCTTTAAGTGTTTACAGAAGCAAAAGGACGTCGTTTGATCAATGTTTTAACCAGCTTTTAAAATGATGTCGTTTAGAGAGTTAACGTACATTTATTTTTTAATCGATTTTATTAGTTGACTATTCAAGTTTCTTAAATGGCCGAGTTAACAAAATATGAGAGTTAAAATGACCAATATTTGAAAGTTGAAGATTTTTTTGGCTCGAACACAAGTTAAAGATTTTTTTGGCTTTAATTTGAAAGTTGAAGGTTTTAATGATTGTTTTCTCAATTCTCAACCTTATCACCACAATATTTTTTCATTTGTTTCTAAAAATATAGAACTTAAAAATATTGCATTTATCAAAAAAAAAAATAAACTAGTATAAAACTAAAAACTATCAGAAAATTAGCTTAACATCTTGGTTAAAGTTCTAAAAATATATTTTAAAAATAAATTAAATCAGAAAATATCAAATCTTTCATATCTTGAAACAAAATGAAAATCAGTATCAAAATAACTATAAATAAATATTGTTAAGGAAGTGAATATTGCACCTGATATGTTATGTGTAATATGTAGGTGTCCACATGGTCTCTACTGGAATCAAGGATAAGCATGGATGTTACTATTTATAGATTCAACTTTAGCATTTTTTTTTTGAATTTTAAAGACAATCATATTTGAATTTTCTTCAAATATTTTCCACTAATCAGTGAGCCATTCATTTAGTGTATAATATTTTCTAATTACCAGATCGACTAAGAAATATCCTTAAGCATTTATGTAACTTAAAACTTAGTCTGCTGCTTTCTGTTTCGTACTAACTATAAAACCAATCAGACCACTCACAACTAGAGTGTTGAAACTTGATTTCAACTGTTGAATATTTTGCAATAGGGTTGTTGATATATTATAGCTTATTTAGGTGGATTCAACATGGTTGTAAATTTTCAACCATTGAAACTGTTTTTTTTTTGTGGGCCAGCGCAAATACTTGGCGGAAATTGGTTGGACAACATTGTTGGTCTTGAAGATTTTTTTTTAATTTTTATCCCTACCCAACAATTCAAAATCATTTATTATATAATAAAATATTATAAAATAAAAATTATACTTTAATGATTTATAAATAGAGACTACTCTTGTTTCATTTGGAGAAGAAAAAATATTATTTTTTATTATAATCAACTATTTTAGTATATTAATAATATTAATTTAGTATTATAGTATATAAATAAAATAAAAATTATCAAAAGTTATGTTATTTTAGCTTTTATGTTAATTATCAAATTATTAATATGTAATTATGATATAATAAAAGATAAATCTATACATTAAAATAGTGGGGTAGGGTATTTAATTTTTTAAAACAAACCATTGTAGAGATTAAAAATGAAATGGTGTTGAATAAACTAAGAGGGAGAAAAATAAGATGATGTGAAATGTTTTTTTTTACAGTGAAAGACTATTATATTACTCAAACTTGAGGTGGTCCGGGTAACCAGACCGGAATAGAACAACCAATGTAACACAATTCTTGATAAAAGGATCTAGCAGTTCTCGCTAACGAGCCTGAAATTCCATTAATCGTTCTTTGGGAAATATGAAATCTTGAAATCAGGAAAACATATCTGCAAATAAAATAAGTGTTGAAACAATTATACATGGTCTCATATGTGAATTTCCTAATCATGACTTTCCACAAAATAACGAACTATTTTCTATGCACCTCATACTATTACATTACAAGTAACAATAACAAATAGGGAGAATTGAAAAATATAGACACTCTGAACTTTTGTTTGTTTTTAGGACTTTTGATATTTTTGATCATTTTGGATAAGTTTTACCTTTCTGACATGGAAAAATAGTAAACTTAATTTTTAAAATATAAAAATATATAAACTATTGGAAATCTAAGTATGATTATTTATATGTTTAATTTTTTTTTAAATAGTGGAATCATATTTTATTTTATATCCTAGCTGGGGATAAAATATTTATTTTGACCATCTATTTTGTCTAGAAATCGGATACTAAGTATTATACATAGATCTATTTTGGGTATATAACACAAACAAAACTTTCTTATATATTTTATTTTAGCTAGAATTCGTTAGGTTATATTCTAGCAAGATGTCGTTAGTCTACTTGTAGCTTTATTACAATTTATATCCACAACTCTACGATTTACCTTTTCTTCTTTATGTGCCATAACATGTTCTGTTTTTTTACCTTATGTTACACCTACAGAAGAATAAACTTCCCACCTTCTCTAAAGGGTCCTGCACAACGTAGGATACATATTATAGCCAAATCACGAAAATATGGAAACTATCATATTTCGGTTAATATCCTTTCTAAATTTACCCAAAATCTACCCTAAATCTTGCGTAGTATCTTCTCTCAGGTATTTTTTGTTATCAAAACTGCTCTTTCCTTCACTTGAACGAGTTATTCAAGAGAAAACAACACACACAAGCCACTAGACCACACATGATTTCCTTACTTTGATACGTATACCAGTTTATATACTATCAAGTATAATAAAGTTTTAAAATCAATCATTGATTAATCCATGATTAATTTCTGACTTTTGCATATATATTAAATTTTCATATAACAGGGTCAAAAGTGCACCTTTGGAAGTTTAAGGAGAAATTATAAGGATATTTATGTAAATTTGGAAGATTGGGACAAATATTAAAACAACATAAAATTCAGGTACCAAGGCTGAAAATAGGAATACTCGCTAGTCTAGATTGCACAACTGAAAGTTTTGGAATTAATTCAAAGAGCAATATATACAAACAGAAAGTTATGGAAAAAAGTTTGTGATTAGTCAAAAGTTTGAGGATATATCTTGTAAAATTATCTAAAATGACCATTGTTGCTCTTCGACAAGCTTTCCTTCGATCCGCGATGGCAAGGGCTGATTCCAATGTAACGGAGACAGTGGAGTGAAGCAGAGAGGACGACGAGATTGGGGCCTTCGGATATGAGACGGAGGAGTGAAATCGCGAGTTGCCATTGTGGAAGAAGCTAGGTCGCAGCGATTGGAACAGAGCATGACCACGAACTCGACGAAACGGGGAGTAACTCCATATACCCCTTCCTCTCTTAAAAAATTCTCTTTTCTCCCCTTGTTAAAATATCATTTAATATTTAACTTTTTAAAATAAAAAATGTGGGTCCATGGAATGTAAAGACTTCAATACCCTTAACCTAACCTCTTATTTACCTACCCACCCAAAAAACCCGGATCTAACCCGATTATCTCCCCCAAATCCAGTTTCTCTTCTCTCTCGTAAAGTAAAGAAAACAAAATTAGAGAGAGAACAGAAAAAGACAAAACTCTTCACCTGATTCTTCGATTCTTACTCAGAGAAAGAAAGATGGAAGATAAAGTGATGGTTTGGATTCCGTTCGTCGAGCTCCTGGATTAATATGTCCGTCACAAAATTCTGGGAAAGTCAGACGGAATCATCAGACAGATCAAAATCTACAGCTTAAAACTTTGGGACTTGTGCTGTGAGTTTCTATTTTTTGTCCAAAATTCTGAAAAATTTCTCATTTGTTCTTGATTCAAAGTTTGTATATCTCCAGTCAAATATAAGATAAAATCGAGAAATCTTGTTTATACTTGATTCAAAGTTTGTATATCTCACATGGTAGTGTGGATGTCAAAGATCAGTGGGGACACTTGTGAAAAAACAAATCCGAATGGGTGATGCACGAGTTTGATTACATCCTTTTACCTGAAGTCTGAAGACAAGGTATTCATATAACACTCTTATTTCTTTTGTGTATGATCTGATTCATATAACATTTGCCTGTAATTGAATCAATGGCTAGGAGTTATGAGAATTTTGTGGCTTGTTTTTGAATATAGCTAGGAGTTATTTTCAAGTGTCTTCATTTGTAGCTTTAAACAAGCCTCAAACACATCATATAATTTGTTTTGTGAGCTCGTGGGCGTATACTTGTCATCATTGTTGGTTCAATGTCTCTAAACTTTAATATCACTTGCTTTGATTTTCAGGTGGATGTCCAGTAGTGAAAGGAAACAAATAGTCATCCATGAAGTGGTTCCATGTCCTCGAGTTCAAAGTTTAGGATAAGAAAGAGTCTGAAGAGAAAAAAGAAAGATTGACAGAAGAAGGAAAAAAATAAGAATTTGAGTTTGTTTTATTGTTTTGAACTTTTCTTCGAGGTAGTTAAAACTTGAATGTTTACAGGTTGTAAAAATCATTAAACTCAAGACTAACTGTTTGAACCGATGGATGATCGATATGTAATCTAGTTTGATTTAAATTTTTATAGTTTCATGATTTGTCACCTTATAATCTAAATTTTACAGTTTAATATTTTGAAATTTTATAAAATTAAGATGTTTCTACAAAATTTTGATAGATAAAATTATAGATCTAAAATAATTAAAAACTATAAATATGTCTTGATCATATTAAAATAACAATTTATAAAAAGTTGTGCTTTGGATGTCAAAAACATGGTATGCGTTATGAAATTAAATAATATAAAAAACTTGTAAAATATAATTAAAATTTTAATCATAAAATGCACTTTCTCAATATTTTTGCAAATTTTAAATTTGTGCAGTTAAAACATGATAAAAATAATTTAAGAAATATTCATGTAAAATGTGCAGTCTAATTATACTTAGTAATTCTTGGTAATCTTTAAGGTGGTAGTAATACTATCTTACACGTAGTAATACTATCTTACACATAGTAATATTTTGGCAAATTTTAAGTTTTTTTAGTAAAACCATGTCAAAAATAAATATTTTCTAGTAAAACCAATGATTGTTTACAATGAATGTCATTAAGGAAAAGTATTACATAAACAAATCACCAGAATTAAGTATTTTCATAGATTCTTCTTACTATAGTGTTACGATTTACACGACAACCATGTAAGTTAAGGAATCATTTTGGGAAAATGATTAGTCATCTACTAATTTGCCTTAAACTATAGAACCTAAAAAAATCTAAATATTTTTAATAGTCTTATTTACTGTATACATAGTACACAATTAGTTTGATAGTCTTATTTACTATATGTTTAATATATGTACTACTTGTAATATATAGTGGTTTAAAATTATACATAATAAAACCAGTAAAATCCTAGTAATTCAAATAACACATAATAAAACTAGTAATCCTAGTGGTCTAAACCACACATAATAAAACTAGTAATCCTAATAGTCCAAACCACACATAATAAAAACACATCCAATACCATAAATCCGACCCACTTCCACATTCAAAATACGCTGCCATACCTCCTCTAGCTCTGCATGTGCCTCATGCTCTCCCTCTGCATGTGCCTCATGCTCTCCCTCTGCCACTCCATATGAGGAACATGATATATTGTCCTATAATAAGCCAAAACTCAGTGCTCCACTAGTTTGTCTTAGTAAACTAGTTCTCTAAGTAATACCCATATATTATTTTTTTACTAACTAATCAAATTTTTAGAACGATTTTGTTCGAATTTTACATTACCCATGATATATAATTTTTCTTAATAAAATTACACACAAAAATTATCAAAAAACAGACATAAAATATACCATAAACCCATGAACACAGTTTTCAAAATCCTTTTTTAATCTTTTAAATTTTGCATTGAATCTTCCCTTTTTACACTAGACGAAATATGCACTTCTTTTTAATAGTAATCCAACAAAAATTTCATAAAAAACGGACATAAAAATACCTGAATTTAATATACACAGTTTTCAAAATCCTTTTTTTAATCTTTAAAATTTGCAGTGAATCTTCCCTTTTTACACTAGACGAAATATGCACTTGGTTTTAATAGTAATCCATCAGAAATTTCATCAAAAATGGATATAAAATATACCCGAATTTAATATACACAGATTTCAAAATCGTTTTTAATCTCTCAAAAATTTCATCAATTCTTATTTTTTTAACATTACCCATAATATACACAATATTTAAATGATTTTCTAGAAAAAAATCATCAAAAAAGGACAAGATTTACCTACTCTTCAAGTTTCAAAATTAACAATGGAGGATGAGGAAGATGGGTTACGTGAAAAAAAAAAGAGAATGTGTGCTAGCTGAATTTGATTGGCTAAAGTTAATATGTGGGCCATGGTGGTAGATGAATTATGATCAATTAATTTAATTGAATAAATTAATGTATTTATGAGGTGGAATAAAATATAATAAATTAATGGAGGGCTATATATGTAAGTGCAAGGATAAAAGGGTAGTGAGAATAGAGAGGGGATAAGAGGAATAATTTTTTTTTCAATAAGGGCATTTGGAGTTACTCCCCCGACGAAACGGAGCAGAGCACAGTAATGAGGAGCTAAAAAAGATGATTGGAAGTCAGGATGAACCATACCTCTTTTGTGGATTTCTTTTTTTTTTCTTTCTGTTTTTACTTTTTTTTTTCTTTTTAATAAAAACTTAAATTAATTATAAAATATTAAAACTAATTAGGTTAATTGAAAGGTATAATGGTATTAAAAGGAATATAAATTTTTCTAGTTATCTAAATAATTCTCTACAAGTTCTATTGAGACAAGTATCATTACAGATTTTTGCTACTAAGGCCACCAGTACTTTTAAACTAAATCAACCTCACAATATGTCGAACTCACTAACACCCATATAAATTTCTCCCCCATATATCAAACGGCAATCACCTTCTCACGAAACAACATTTTCAAAATCTTAGAACATTCACCACAATTATTACATCCAAATGCAAACTCAATGTACAAACAAAAACAAAACTAACTAACAAAATATAGTATACTTTAAACAAAAAAATACATATCATATCCGCTCATAGCACGGACCCTAGTATTATAATAATCAAAGCATCCTTAAGCCAAATTCATAAAATAAAAAGTAATTTATTCAAAAAAAAAACAGAACGAAATTGTCTGCTCGCTTTATTCCTCACAAGAACCTGAATCTTGTTTCAGTTTTTTTTTTCTTCATCATACCCTCTGTAATAAACATAGATGCACAAAACTCTCGCACAATGGTTACATTCATGGAGAGAGAAAAGGAGATGATTCACACATCGGCAAGTGCAATAAGCTGATCAACAACACTAGGATCCGCGAGTGTGCTAATATCTCCAAGCTCTTCTAATTGCCTTGAAGCGATCTTTCTCAAGATTCTCCTCATTATCTTTCCGCTTCTCGTCTTTGGCAACCCTGGTGCCCAATGTATTCTGTCCGGTGCTGCAAATGCCCCAATCTGTAAATGGCACAACATTGATACACCAAAACTCATTCCATAGATCATCAAATTAGTATCGACACAATATCAAAAATGTGCAGTGTCGCTTCATCTAAAAAATAGCATCTCTAAAGCTTTTCACTATTCATTTTTTTCTTGTTATAATGTACCTGATTTCGGACCATGACTACAAGGCTTTTCCGAAGCTCTTCGCTGTAAGGAACACCCTCCACAAGAGTGACAAACGCATATATACCCTGACCTTTCACCTGATACAAACAAGAGCCAACCAAAACTGATTTCTACTTCTATTTTCACAATGATAAACGAAGAACAACCCTAAATCAAGAACCAAATCAAACCCAAGAAGCAAGAATGTTTTGTAAATAATAAACCAGGAAACTCTCCCTGCTTTCAGAAGGCCCTAAAACCAGTTTCAATGGCTAGACACACTAAACATCATAAGCTTTTCTGTTTATAACCAATGACCCACCAAGCTGATGTAGCATTACGTATGAACTCTTATCAGTGTCACACCTTACATATGCATAATCAGTCTACATACCTCATGTTCTACGCCTACAACAGCTGCCTCTGCACATTGGGGATGTGAAGCCAGAGCAGATTCCACTTCAGCAGTTCCAATGCGGTGGCCACTGTGCATTGTAAAACAAATCTAAACGTAAGTCTAAATTTGCGGCAGTACGGAGAATATTGGAAACTTAGAGAATTTAATGACATCGTTCTTATAATTTGTGTCCTACCTGACGTTGATAACATCATCAACCCTCCCTGTAAGCCAATAGTAACCATCCTTGTCTCTGTAACACAAAATCAAACGTAGATAAAAACCATGTAAAATCACCCGACTTTGATTCTTATCAACACATATATAAATATATGCCATATAAATATATGCCTATTATCTATGTGATAGTAGAAAAATAACACACTAACTGCAAATTTGGGCTTTTTTATGAAAAGAAACTAATTAGATTAGATTGTCCACCTGCTGCAACCATCACCACTAAAATAGTATCCAGCAAAAGGTTTGAAGTATGTGGTTTCATATCTTTCATGATCCCCAAACAGAGTTCGAAACGCCCCAGGCCATGATCCTTTCACACAAAGATAACCACTACATTCGCCTTCGATTTCATTGCCTTTTTCATCAACTATTACAGGCTGCAGCAGAGATACACACAGAGAGATGAGAGTAAAGTCCTCTAAAGACAAATATCTAAAGGACAATGCAGCATACTATATAATTGCACTATAAATCACAGACCTGAACACCAAAGAAAGGGAAAGTAGCTGATCCAGGCTTCTGCGGCCAAGCACCTGGCAACGGGGTTATCTGCCATGCAATTTGATGCACATGAGAGAGCATGCAAGATGTATCATGAGAGAGCATGTATAGAGAGCGAAAGAGAAGAGAGTCACCATGAAGCCACCAGTTTCAGTTTGCCACCACGTATCTGAAATGGGACACCTTGAATTACCGACTAGATTGAAGAACCATCTGCGTCAGAGTGTCGGTAAACCATTATATAAACTTCCCATTCAACTATCACATGAATAAGAGACTAAAGACGTTAGAGTTCCAACCTCCATGCACTCGGATTGATGGGCTCACCCACGCTTCCAAGGACTCGTAGCGATTTGCGAGAATGACTTGTCACAAACTATAAACAATCAAAATAAGCGGAAACGGCAAAATTAATAATTGCTTTAGATATCTTAAAGTATTATCCCCCACATATGGCTCTAACTTCTCTACAACAATTTGAATGGCAGATAGATACTTCTTTAACTTTTTACCACAACCGAAAGATTGCATATATCTTACCTTATCATCATCCCGCATGAGAGACCTCACCAATGTTGGAGCAGTGTAAAATATGGAAATCTTGTATTTGTCAACAATTTCCCAACAACGTCCAGAATCAGGGTAGTTCGGAGCCTGGTTTGAAAAACAAATGATAATCTCACAATCATCAGTTCAATCCAAATGACAGAGATGAAAACTATAACTCATATGGTACGCATTCACAGACTTAAATGCTGATAGTTCTGTAAGAAAGATAATGTATTGCCATGGCAAAGGAACCTAGAGTTTAACTTGTCATTCAAAATCTTAAGTCACAAAACATCTACATATATTCAAAAGGATTACCCCTTCAAAGACAACGACAGTGGCTCCATTGAGCATCGGTCCATAGGTAACATAGCTATGGCCAGTAATCCAACCACAATCAGCTGTACACCTAATGTTAGAGAAGTAAAGAAATTAACATTCTATTGCATAGCTTTTACTAAAGAGATTGAAAAGTCAATGATAGTGTCATTGCATACCAGTATACATCTGTTGATTTGTAGTCAAATGCATACTTGAATGTTGTAGCAGTGTAGACCATATATCCTCCAGTTGTGTGCAGGACACCCTTCAAAGTACCCATATTAAAGAGTGAAAACTAAAACAATATAAGTTAAAATTTCAATCTAACCAAGACCAAAATTACCTTTGGCTTG
This sequence comes from Sinapis alba, assembly GCA_012274485.2. Classification (NCBI taxonomy): domain Eukaryota; kingdom Viridiplantae; phylum Streptophyta; class Magnoliopsida; order Brassicales; family Brassicaceae; genus Sinapis; species Sinapis alba. The sequence goes on along the minus strand of MU105737.1, from coordinate 179,067 downwards.
CCGGTGCTTCCACTGGTGTACAGCAAAAACAGTGGATCTTCCGCATCAACCCATTCCACCTCACACGATGTTGGATATTTAGGAATGACATCCTAAAGAGATCACCATCACCCAAATCAGATTTTGAAAAAAGGAATTGAATGCATTTTGGCAATTTTTAAACAGCTCTGCAATTACCTGCCACCACACATCTCTTCCAGTCTGCCATTTAGTGCTTTCCCTTGTTGTCGCTGATGGATTGGCATAGGTCAAGCATATGGCTGATTGTAGAGAAACAAGAGACAAGATAGTCAGAAAATCGACACTTAGGAACCCATGAAATCAAAGAGCTAAGATTGTTTCCTATCTTTTCTTTGCTATTCTCAGAGGACGAACTAATGATACAGGCTACAGAGAGGGAAAACAAAGGGTAAGGGAGGAGATTCGCGAACGAGGAAAGGGACCCAATGACGCAAACAATAAAAAATGAAATTCAAAATAGGAATCGATTTTCTTATATTATTAGAAATAAAAAAATGTAGATTTGAAGGTTTACAGGACAGAGACAGAAAGGGAACCCAAAGCCAGATTCTAGTCAATGGACTAACCTACAGAGACTCCATCTTTAGAGGATATATCAAGTGCAGCATCAACAATAGCTTTAAGGTTAATGGTCTTAGGGCCTCTTTTAACAGCATTGCAAGTTAGTATTAACTTTGGCTTGCAATCAATGATTCTTTGAGCAAGAGAGTCAGCAGAAAATCCAGCAAAAACGACCTGAGCAAGAATTGAGTTAATACCCGGCTTTGTGTTAATGCATTAAGGTAACTGTTGCATTGTAAGCAAAGGTAAGATTTTCACAAAAGTTACCGAATGAACAGCTCCGATCCGTGCACATGCAAGCATAGCGATAGGTAGTTCCATCAACATTGGTAAATAAATTACGACAGCATCTCCCTTCTTCACTCCAATATCTTTCAAGTAATTAGCAAGCTGCAGTAGGAGGACAAGGCAAATGCAGTGCCATCACCTTAATGAGAAAGAAGAGTCTAGAGGTGGTAAGAGAGCACGAACATGAGTGCTTATACCTGGCAAACTTGTTGAAGCAACTCAGAATAAGTTAAGGAAGCATCTACATCACGTTCATTCCCTTCCCAGTAAATAGCTGTTTTATCACCCAAACCAGCTTCAACATTTCTGTCTAAGCAGTTGTAGCAGATGTTGGTGATTCCCCCCTTGAACCACTGGTGGTACATGATCTCAGATATGTCAAAAAAAATAACAAGACAAGAAAGAAGAAGAAGAAAAGAAATCAACCTCAATGTGAATAGGACCCTTCCTGACATCGAGATTTTCGGAAACCACTTGGTCACCCCATTTCTGCTTCCAGAAAAACTCAGACGCAATGTCAGACCAAAACCCGGCAGGGTCGTCCATCGACCTCTTATGCATTTCCATATACTGCAAAATAACAAGAAGATAAAACAATCTACAGATCACAAAAAGCAAAAAGCAAAAGGAGAAAAAGAGAGAGAGAGAGAGACCTGTTGAGGGGAGGAAACAAGAGCCTGGCTGGAGAATTCCTTGCTGGGAAAGACGAGATCATTCTCCTCAGAGGCAATGGATTCACCTAAGACCACAGCGTTTAACTGAGAGATCTTGCCGGCACCTGAGGGTAGCAGGGACATGGATTCAACATGCCTTAGGTGATTGGAAGACATTGTCTTACACCGGAGAAGATTGTCCAATGGGGATGATCTGCTATACTTAACACACCCTTAGAAGTCAGAGGTCATTGAAAATCTTAAAACGAAACCACAAATGTCTTTTGACTTATATCAAAACTGCTTAAACCCCAAACCCTCACCCATAAATTCTGAATCATCATCATAATCAGAACCATATTCATCAATCATTCTATCATTATTGTCATCATTGGATCAGATGGTTTTCAAACTTAGTCCTACCGCATGATTTGTATAAGTTGCAATCGATAAGTTATTCACCTTTGAGTAGCCGGAAGAACCCGAGATCCAAGTGATCCGCTTGTTTTCGGATCCTGAAGAAACAAAATAGATCAAAGGTGAATATTCATTTTTGTTTACAATCAGATCATCAGAAGAAAATATTGAAACTTTCGTAAACCCAAAACATATCATTATAACAAAGATCACATCTTTAAGGGTTTTGCTTGATCCTAATCATCTAAGAAGATTTGACTTACGGGTCGAACACGAAGACTATTTACGAGAGGAAAAACTTGAAAATTGGTAAAGGGGCGTGTGATTAAATATACGTTTTACGTAAATAAGTCAACTCACCGATGAGCCTGAGCTGGAGAGAACGGCGAGAAGCGGAGAAGAAGAAGAAGAATAAGCTATTTTCATTTTTGCTTTATTAAGGGATTTTATTTTATTCTCTCTCTTTCTCTCTCTTCTTCTTTACTATTTTTTTAAAAATATATTAAATTGTTCCAACAATAATAATTCTCCATGCGCCCACCTACTTATATATCCACTGTATACTGAGCTGTCACATGTCATGAGAAAAAAATCCTGTTTTTCAGGGATACCATACCTATTTATATACATCAAAATTGCAAAATCTCCCCCCAGGAGCTTGGATTCTCATCTTATCTAATTTGCATTTGTCTATTTATCTTCTTTACATTTATATAGTTTCGTTTCAAGAAATAAATGCATTCATATAGTAAAAATCAATTGCTTACTCTATTACAATTTTCTTTTATTATACAAATCAAAACATTTTAGAACATGTACGTTTACTTTGATCTACCGCATGAAAGTTCTCATTGATGATACATTCAAAAGTTCATAAATTATTAGACAATTTAAAAAAGAAATAAAGTATTTAAAGATCAATTTTGAAGGGGTGAATGGTAAGAATAAAGGAAAGTTATATTCTCATTAGAGGTTTGAGCAATATATAAATATAAAAAAATATTAGGATATACAAATTATAATTTACGCTTATAATTTATAACATTTACATATATTTCTAATACACCCACTCAAGATATAAGAGTTGAGATCACTCCAATTTTGAAGTCAAAGTTTAAAAATATTTTTTTGGTAGCAATTTGGTAAGTATATTTGCGAGCTGATCTCATGAAGAGACAAGTGTTACACATAGTTGACATGCATGAATCATATTCCTTGCAAAGTGATAATCAAAAACAATATTTTTCATTCGAAAGTGAAATATTGAATTTGCATAGAGATATGTATCTCCAACATTGTCGCAGTAAATGACTGGAGGTATTGATATGTGTAAGTGAAAGTCAAAGAGTAATAAGCACAACCATGTTACCTCGGATGATGTACTGACAACAACACGATATTTACCTTTGTAGACGATAGAGCAATGCCTTTTGTTTTTTTGAGGACCATGATATTGGATTTCTTTCCAAGTAGATAATATATATATTAGTAGAGACATATTCATACATGTCACCAGTCGAATCTGCATCTGAGAATGCATGTAGTGTGAGGTTTGAGTTCTTATGCATTAATAGGTTGTAAGTACGAGTTTCTGTTAGATATCAAAATACACATTTGACAACGTATCAATGCTCGAGAGTTGGTTGGTGTATGAATTGTAAGAAAATTATGACTACATATTAAATGTCAGACCTGGTAAAATCCAAATACTAAAGGTTTTCTATAGTAAAACGGTAATGGGAGTTATCTTCGAGTGGGGTACCATTGTAAAGGTTATGTTTAAGTGATGTTTTGATAGATTTCACATATGATATGTTGTTTTCATGAAACAAATCATCAATATATTTGTTTTCCATCAAGTGGATTCCATTGGTGTGTCGAGTTACCTTTATTCTAAGAAAATAATAAAGATCAACTATATCTTTAATGGAGAATTAGTCTGCATAGTAGGTGAGTACATGAAAAAAATAATTATGGGTTATTACCAGTAACAAGTATATCATCTACGTAGACAATAACATAGGCGATGTTGTCGTCTTGTGAGTGAACAAATGGAGACACATCCGCCATTGAGTTAACGAAGCCGATACGTAGCAAGTGTTGTTTAAGTAGTACCATGATCATGTAGATTACTTCAGTGAGTTCCCCTTGTAAAAAGGCATTGTTTATGTATAATTTCTTTATCGGCCATGACTTTGTCATCACGACATCCATGACAAATCAAATCGTTATGGATTTGATTATCAGACTGAATGTTTTTGAGTAGTTTATCTCATATTTTTGTGTATAACTTTCAGAAACGAGATGTGCTTTGTGTCGATCAAGAGTACCATTGGGATTATATTCGAAACACCCACTCGCGGCCAATTATATTGTTTGTTTGCGAGTCTAGCTCTAGATCACATATATTGTTAACAATATGTGCATCAAACTCTGAATTGGTTGCATGACTCCAATTTTCGTATTCCATATCTTGAACTATTGTCGTTGATTATGGATTGAAATTTTTCTTCTTGCAACAAATAGAGTTAGTTTTGAATTGATTTTTCAAATTTATTTTTGGTTCTTATTTACATTTTTGGACATTGTATGTTTATTGGAGTGGTTAATTTTGTGGTATAGTAGGCTAAACATTAAGGTTGGATGAGGTAGGGGAGTAATTCTATGATGGAAATAGCTGAGTCGTAGATTGTGACTCATTTTGTTATAGAGCAGTGGGCTTTAGTGAAGTGGGAAAGGTCTGGCCACAATTGTGGGCTCATTTCAGAATAGCAGTAGGCTCCAAGAAAGATGAAATAGAAGGATGTATGGAATTATAAGGCGATACATGAGATGAATAAGGCGGCTGAGCGTTTGTTGGAGAATTTTGGAGAAGGATCGAGCTTGTGGGTCCTTGTGTATATGGTGGTTTGTGACTGTCATGCTTGAAAAAAAGAACCAAAAAATAGTAGATTTTTTGATATTATACTGTAGAGGAGAAGAAGAAGTCTTGAATGGAAACATATTCTCATAAAATTATACATGTCTTGACGTGTATATGCGACCATTAGAGGAATCAAGACAGTGGTAGGTATTATGGGTCTGTGAATAATTGAGGAAGACACACTTGGTAGATCGTTCTTCAATTTATGATAGTATAAGGTCACAACCAAGGAAAGCACAAGCAGACAAATACTTACAGTTTCTCATAGTTTGGTGTTGTTCCAAATAGTTTGTATTAGGGTGAGCGCATCTTGATAGTTGGTGTGGGCATACAGTTGATGAGGTAAACTGCAGTGGAGAAATCATATGTCTAATATTGTTTTGGTATGAATGTCATAGAGAGTAGTGTGACACCTATCTCAACAATATGTCGATGTTTTTTCCAGACACGCCATTATGCTGAGGCGTGTGAATTGGTGTTGTGATGTGGGTGATGCCATGTATCACAAGAAAGCCATGTAATACAAGATACTTTCCCATTATTGAAAAATAATGTGCGATTTAGTCTGAAACATATTCTCCACCATTGCCTTCTACACTATGATATTTCTTTTACTTGATATTTTTCGAGTGGGTGGAACCAGGTGTATCATAAGAAATGGTAAAAAATATAGTATTTATAGTTGTCTACGGAGATTATGGGTGGGGGTCAAGCATATGTAAAATTATATTCTAGAAGATGGTGAGAGACAATAGAAGAATTTGTAAATGAGAGATGTTTTAAGATTGGATGCGGTAACCATGGTCTTTTCTTGAGATGCCAAAGCAGGACATTTATAAAACGCATTATTAGTCTTGCTTGGACTAATGGGACCATTGTTCTGAGATTTTCACCTGAAAGGATGTAGGGAAATATTCAACAGAAACTCTATTTATGTTGCACAAACGGTATAATCAGAATCTTATAATATTGGGAAACACATAATTTTCTGCATTGAGAAATCATGAGTATGAGTTGATTGTAAAGATGAACATGTATGTGAAATCAGAAGACTCGAACCGTCAATAATGAGTACATTACGCCTCCATGATATGGCTGTTACAGGGAAATGTAGTTAAGATCCGAGGTGATGTGATGAGTGTCCTTGGAGTCGGGAAGCCAATTTGCAGTAGTGTAAGGAGATATCACATCATGGTTTTCTCTTGATTGTCATGGTCGAAATGGATGTTTGGATGTCTCATCGTCATCTGAGAAGCTTGATATTGAGGGCATTGTCTTGCATTGTGTTATTGTGTGTTACAAAGCTGACATATTTCCAAGTATGGATTGAATGAGTGTGATTCTGGTATGTAAGAAATCAACATATATTGGTGATTTTCATCATTATTATAAGATTCGTTGTTGTTCCTCCGGTTGTTGTTGTTGTGATACTGCTTACGGTGTCAAACCGTGTTTGTCGATGTCAAACCGCGTTTGTCGATGTTGAAATAATCGCAAAGGGTATGTCCTTGGCAAAAAGTATTTTGGCTTTATGATTGAGTGGTCTTTTATGGATTTCAGTATCCTTGCCTTTAATTTAATCAACAATTATATTGTAATAATTAGGGATCCCTTCAAAGATGATTTCCACTTGTCTTCATGGTCTTAGGATTTGGCGAGAATAGTGAGTTGATAAAGTTTGATTATAATACCTTGTAGATATTCATTAATAGTCTTGTTGCCTTTGGTGTAGTTTCTCAATTGATCTATGAGTTATTTGATATCCAAGAGACTTGGTTTGGCATAGGTTGCATCTAGATGTTTCCATATTTGAGAGACACTGAATGCGTGACAAACCATAGACTGGATTGAAGTTGATATAGCACCAAAGAGGTAGATCAGCTGGTCTTGTTGTGTTCAGAGAACATACTCAAGATTTTCAGTAACAACATCAATTGTAATTAGCATTGGGAGTGAGATCATTGTAGCTGCATCAAGATCATTAGCAAGTACATAACCATCCAATAAGGCATGGGCTTGTAGACTTTGGTGATGATTGTTTCATAGTTTTTGGTTTTTGGTTTTTGGTTTTTGGTTTTTAGTTTTTGGTTTTTAGTTTTTAGATTTTGATTTTTGGTTTTTATTTTTTGCAGTAGATTTTAGCTTTTTGAAAATCTTGAATGGTTGTTTTAGATTTTGGTTTTTAGTTTTTAGTTTTTGTTTTTAAAATTAAAAATTAAAATGTTTATTCTGAAAAATAAAATAGAAAAATACATCATCAAAACACACATAAGCTTATTCAATAAATTATTTAAATAAAAAACTCAAGGTGTTAAAAAAAAGTGCTCATAAAAAATTACAAAAATATAGTTAAAAAATTATTCAATAAATTATTCGGAAATATTATAAGTATGAAAGATTAAAAGAAAGAAAAATAATAATTTTAGTCCTAGGAAATACTAAGTAAAACAAAAAAATAGGAAATATAGCTCATATGTATGAAATTGTAAAATAATTAATAAAAATTAATTTATCTAAACAAAATCAAAGTTATCAACAATATATATATATATATATATATATATATATATATTTTTTTTTTTTTTTTTAATAACATAACTTCAAATAATTAAATTTATTTTATTGATAAGTTAAAAAATTATAAGAGTTATTCTGTTTACATCTGTTTATTATTAGATAAAAAATAACATTCAAATAATATAATAGTTTTAGTACAAGAAATTTTTACTATGATTAGCATATATGTAATTTACAATACTAAATTAAAAACGTGCTCATGGATTATTGTTAGAAAATAAAAATGCTTTAGGAAAGTGTCTACGTATTATCCATGTCATGATTTATGTAAGTTGTATTTGTAATAATATAAATAAATGTAAAAAGTTTCAAGGAGCAAAACTAGAAAATTTTGGTTTTTGGTTTTTGTTTAGAAATTGACAGTTATTTTAAAAACTAGTTTCCCTAGATTTTAGGAAAGCCAATTCTCAAAAAGCTTGATTGGTTAAAATTTAGATTTTGAAAAAACAAAAACTAAAAACTATTCTAAAAACTAGAAACAATCAACCTTTTTATATAAGGTAGTTGTGCTTGTTAGCTTGGAAACATTTGACATGTTTAGATTTAGAAGAGAACTTGTGTTAAAGAGACAATTTTGTTGGTGTTTATAGAGTAACTCATTTTGACGGCTTGTGTTTGTGAACAATTGTTTATCAAGTTTCAGAAATGTTAGATGTTATACCATATAGATTAAAGGAAATTTATATTTTTATTAGAGATTTGTGTAATATAAATATATGAAGAAGAGGTTAGGGTATACTAATTACTCTAAGCTCATAACTTATAATATTTACATATATCTCCAATAAATGATGATGGGCTAAAAGATGGCTGGAAAACGTACAAGAAATTAAGAGTAATACCATAAAAAAAAATGAATATCATTATATTTTGAATGGTAAAGGTGAAATAGATAATTGCACATAGGATGAATCAAGTAGATTAAATTTGACTGCTTAAGAAAAAAAGGTGAAGATAACTCAAGCTCACCGATCTGAATATAAGTTTTCTCTTCTCTCTCTCCAAAACCAGTTACTCTTTTCTGTTATTCGTATGTCATTTAATTAATGTGTCTCCGAAAGACATTGATGGACTTCCATAGCCACAACGTCGGTCAGATTCTTTCTTTTTCCTTTGTAGTAGTCTTGTTATATGGTTGTACAGTCGGTGTTGGAAAATCTTTAGAATATCAATTTAAAATCTAGATCTTGAACTTAAATTCGGTCAGTGGGTTTGATGGTCTTAGTTGTATGGCGCTTTTCTTTGTTGTGATGAGTTTCTTCTCTTAGCTTGTGTATTTGGTCTGTTTGACAATGGGTTTCTTATGTCAATTTCTTTTTTCCTTCGTCTTTGCCTTCGATCTGTTCGTATGCAATTTTGGTGATTCTTTGGATTCATGCTAATGGTGATGATGGAAGCTTCAGAAGGTTCTTGGTTGGTGTTGAAACAATGTGGTTACTGAGGTTATCATCTTTATAAGGTTGGATGTATGATATTATAGTTTTGTTCAAAAGATTTGGGGCTTTGTCTCTTTGTCATCAGGTCGTTGGAGACATTAGGTTATCCATTCTCTTCTCTTCGTTTTCCTAGGTTGTGTTAACTGCTATTGTTGGTGGTTCTAATAGTGGTTTGTTGTGGTGTGTTTTGGAGCATGATAATATGTGATGGTTTAGACATTCTCAAAGAAGTTCAATCGTTGATATCTCCTTCCTTCTCTTTTTTTTTTCATATTTTATCATTACTTATATTAGTGTATGTTTTGTTCGAACTGTTCTGTTTTTGTTATTTTAAGCTTTTAGTCTTGTACTTCGTTTACGGAGGTTTGGTTGTTTATTTTATGGTTAATGTTTATGTGGATTTTTCTTTGTTTCCAAACCCTAATTCCTTAATGTTTGATTCCACCACTTTTTTTGACAACCTGGCATCTTTAAATCACCTCGTCCATAGTCTCTCAACTCGTATTCCTCCTCATTTTTGTATCTTCGATGATCTCAAAGATACGACAAATTCTCAACTCATCTTTTTACTCTTTCTATTACTTTACTTCTTAGTTAAGCATGCATGATTATTTAATATTTGTTTTCTTTTGGACTAGAAATCTAGTTTTTCAAAATCAGGTTTTAAATATTACATTCATCATCGGATTATAGCTTATGTTTCATTATTATCTTAACTCGTTTCATGATGGTGTTAATATAATAAAGTGGATGAAACTGAAGAAGATTTAGATACTCAACTCATGTTTCTAAGAAAACATCCCGGCAATAAGTACAATACCATAGAAGGAGCAGAAGAATTGCACAAGGTCAAAAATGTAGAAATACTTTACAATAATAGTGGAGAATAATGACAAGTGAAAATGTCATTACCGTAGAAGAATAATGAGTTGTGCTACCACTTGTTGAATATTTAATCTACTGAAACATCTTAATTCATTTAAGCAGTTCTAGCATAGAATCAAAGGCGAGTCAAGCCCAAGGTATTATCATGTATGATGGAGAAGGTGGTCAGTTAAGGGTTGCAAATGTATCCCTATATGTTTAAGGATGCTTTTTTGGAAAGCTATCTCTTGCTTTCATTGAGGTTTTAGCATTTAGGAATTTCTACAATCGGAGAAATCTTTACAACCATCATTCTAGGAGAATATCCACACGAGACATAGTTGAAATGTTTGGGGAATGAAAGAAAAAAATAAGGAAATCGATTACTGCTAAAAACCAAAGGGTCTCTCTCACGAGTGTCATATGGGTGGATCCAACTACAATATCTAGTTACATGGTTACATCACTGTTCATTTCATTGATAAAAGCTGGAAGTTGTGAAAGTTGATCATTGAGTTTAAGAATTCTGTTAATCATAAAGGAAAGACAATTGGTTCTTGTTGATTATATAGCAGGGGGGAATAAATACTTTTTTCACAATCATATTTGATAATGCAACATCTAACATTTCTGCATAAAAGGTAAGGAAGGATTCACATCAGTAAAAAATGAAGTTTTTGACTTTCGGTGGTGACTTCTTACAAATGTGTTGATGTGTGCATATGGGATGGTTTATATGAGATGGTTTATATGAGATGGTAAAAAGTAGTGTTGGGATTTGAAACAAGATTCAGTATGTAAGATTTTCCACACTAAAACTAAAACTAGTTGAGCACCTTGTTGAGTCAATAAAGATGAGTTTATGAAGTCCGTCTTTAGATTGTAGAACAAGGCGGAACTCAACATATATGGCTATCTCAAGTTCTTAAGTTCAAACAATCATTTGATACAACGAAAGATGAAGACATTCTCTACAATAATTACTTTCAAGGAAAAAACTGGAAGGAAAAAAAGATTGCCCCTCCAATAAAATACTATTGGGATGTAGTAGATATGTTCGTAAAATTTATAGTAATTTTTACGATTTATTTGTAGTCTTCTCTGCATCTAAGTCAGCGAACTCCTATAACTGTTAGTCTGTTACATTGAGATCATGACAATATAAAGGAACTTAATATATTTTACTAATGATCTATACGAAAAAAATAAGGAAAAAAACTGGTCTAAGAAAAAAGTGTGAATTTTAGTTGAAAGAGAAAAAAATTGTTACAGATCATCAAATGTTCAAGTACATTCAATTACAAGATGAACTTTTTAGAAAATATTTCATTCTTAACTTCTTCTTTAAACTTAAATATAGTTTTTATCTTGTTTAGTGTAAGTGTTAATCTGAATTGTTTTTGTTTTCATTTAGAGTCTGAAATTTAAATTTTCTTCAAAGATTAATGTAAGATGGTGAATAAAGAAATAGTGACTAACTTGCTATATGTTAGTTTGTTAGTTTGTTAGTTGTTTTCTGATTTAAATTTTGGTATTTGGACAATTTAAGTTTGTTTCTTTTGAGTGTTTGATGTTTAAAAATATGTTATGGTGTTTGAATCTTTGAAATATTGAATATTTGATGTTTAAGTTATAAGATTATTAGTTTTAGTTTGTTATTTATGTTTAAAAATTATTTGTTTGGTTTGATCTTTTGAAGGTAAATGTTATATTTCAACTGACAATGAGTATTTTGTTTTTTCGAATATTTTGATAATATTTATAATTTTTGGTTATTATGCAATTTTTTTAGATATTTTGGATAATTTTTACAAAAATCAAAATAATATACCCAAATATTTTAGATATTCAAATATTTTAATATCTTTTAAATATTAAAATTAATAATCAAACCCAAAGTGAATCCAAAACTATTTTAACTGATCCTCGAAATGTCTCGGTCTATAAATTTGAAAAATGTGAAATTCGACATTGATAATATCAATCTATACTATTATTTGCAAAGTGGTTTTTCACATTCGAGCTTTGACGTTAAAATTTAGAACGGGTAATATCATTTATACCCTTAATGAATCAATTATATATTAACCAAAAATAAAAACAAATTTTAAATCTATTTAATTAGATAAGTGATTAAAATTAATAATAGTAAGAATTATCCAAAGTTATATATATATAAGATAAAAAAAGATAATTTATATATATATTGTTGTCATCCGAAAAAAGTATTTTAATAAAAATTAAAAATTAAAAAAAACACAGAAAACATAACTAAATAGTAATCTAATAAAATTATTATTTTAATAAAAAAGAGAATATTGAGTGATTTCTAATATTTATTTATTCGTAGTAAATATAGTGTAAAATTTCAAAAAATTATATTACCTAAAAATTTTGAAATGAAAACATAAGTAATAATTTAGCATTATGATATTTTTTAATTAGTAACACATGTATTAATAAATAGTTATAAAATTTTATGCCCGCATATGCGGGCGAAACACCTAGTTATTTTTTATTTTATTAGTGAAAAATTTCAGTTACGAAATTATGAACTTTTAAAGTGTAGTATATTGTGCTCTGAGATTAAATTGGAGAGACAACTTTTAATGGGTGTCTTCTCAATTTATTTTCACGTGACACATGTTTTAGTTTACCTCTACTGGCATAACAGGATTTTTTTTTAATAAACTTTTTAGCAGAAAGTGGGTATTGCTTTATACTTTTGGTTTGTTTAGTAGAACATGGAATAATAAAAGAAATAAAATAAATAGAACAATTATTATAAAACTATGCAAATCACATGATCACAACAAACAAGATCTATCATCGATTGCTACCATGTTGACTATGTATTAGTTTCGTGCTCATCCTCTGCATAGACGTGACTACGAGCATTGCTGATCTCGCTATTATTATTATTATTATTATTATTATTATTATTTATCAATCGTCGTAAGACTTGGTGATGTTTTATTTTTCTAAAAATCTGTTGATATATAAGTGAGTCCCCGCTTCTTGCTGGTATATGTGTCATATGAGGCTTTCTGTTTTCAATTTATCTTTGATCCATATAATAATCATGCCTCCAATCAGATTTCTGGCCAAAACGCATTAGTCCATCAACTGTTGAATAATTCCAAGCTTGTAAAAACTTAACATATTATTAGATGTTTAATATGTTAAAAGATAAACATGAAAAAGAAATCTAGAATAGGAAAAGAAAGTTTTCTATTATATTAAGTTTATATTTTTCATATCACACATGTTAAAAGAGATTATCTTTCATATAAATATATGTCTAATAGAGATGTGTTCCATAAGATCTAAGAGAAATATTGGAAGCTTTTGTTTTGAGTAGTTTTAAAAGCTAATAAGAAAAGTTTTTCTTATAAATTCTTTGTTTCTAGAGATTTGAATTGGTATCAGAGCCTCAGGTTGGAGGCTCGATCTAAGTTTAAGATTGAAGCTAAGATCCTGGTGCTTGTGAGCAAGAGCTCGCGAAATCAAGATGACTGACACGACTAGGGCTCCACGCACGAAGGACTTTGGATCCGCATCCATCTAATGTCCTATGTTATCATCGACAAAACTACACAGTTTGGTCGATGAGGATGAAGGTGTTACTTCTTGTTCATGAAGTATGGGACACGATAGAACCGGGTTCGGATGATCAAAAGAAGAACGATGTAGCGACAACTCTTTTGTTTCAATCCATCCCCGAGACTTTGATTCTCCAAGTGGGAGAACAAACCGCATCAAAAGATATCTGGAACGCCATCAAGTCGCGACACCTAGGAGCTGATCGTGTAAGGGAGGCGAGACTTTAGACATTAATGACAGAGTTTGATAGGTTGAAGATGGATGATAACGATACTATCGATGACTTTGCGGGAAAGATATCATGTTTATCATCCAAAGCAGCCTCGTTGGGAGAAAACATAGAAGAATCCAAGATGGTAAAGAAGTTCTTGAAGGGTCTTCCAAGACACAAGTACATCCAGATCGTGGCGTCGCTTGAGCAAGTCCTAGACCTCAACTCTACGGGTTTCGAGGACATAGTTGGAAGGCTTAAGGCGTACGAGGAGCGTGTAGGTGAAGAAACTCAGAAAGAAGACCAAGGAAAGCTAATGTTTGCAACCAACGACCAACATAGTAAGAGGAGTTATGAAAGTTTTGGCGGTAAAGGTAGAGGACAGAATAGTAAAGGCATAGGTCGAGGTAGGTCACACAACCAAAACTATGTGTCACACACCAAAGACAAAAATTCAAAGAAAGATTGATCAAGGTTGATATGTTGGAGATGTGACAAGCCATGTCACTATGCAAGTGTCTGTCCCAAAAAGTCAGTGAAGAATCAATAAACCAACCTAACCGAGACACAAGAGGTCGTTGCATTCTATGTACACGAGGTGGTGTTCTTGAATGAAGACAAAATGATTCCTAAGAATCTATATATCAACAAAGGCGATGCAAGTGTTTGGTATTTGGATAATGGAGCAAGTAATCACATGACAAGGAACAAGGAGTTCTTTTCGAGTTTGAATCTAAACACCAAAGGGAAGGTGAAGTTTGGTGATGGATCATGTGTTGATATCGTTGGAAAGGGTGTGATTACTTTTGTGTGCAAGACTGGAGAAAAGAATGCGCTCAAAGACATATATTATATACCTGACATGAATCATAACATACTGAGTCTTAGACAAGCAACAGAAAACGGATGTGAGGTTAACATGAAAGATGTCTACTTAACACTCACAGATTCGCGTGGAAGGTTGCAAGTATGTGTTAGAAGATCGCCAAACTAGCTCTACAAGACCCCTATGGAGATAAGCTATCTGGAATGTTTACATGTCAAAGATGAAGATGCTACATGGAGGTGGCATGCTCAACTAGGACATATAAGCAATGGAGTGATGAACAACATGGTAAAGAAGAAGATGGTTGTTGGAATACCGAGTGTAACACACGAAGAAAGCTTGTGTGACGCATGTCTAGCAGGGAAGCAAATTAGACATTCATTCCCAACTAAAGCCATGTTTCGTGCGACAAAGCAATTAGAGTTATTGCATGGAGATTTGTGTGGACCAATCCCACCACCAACGCCAGCAAATAATAAGTATGTTTTTGTCTTGATTGACGACTTCTCTAGGTATATGTGGTTATACTTATGAAAGAGAAGAGTGAAGCATTCGATCGATTCAAACGGTTTAAGGAGAGTGTAGAGAAGCAAACCGGGTTGACCATTAAAACCTTTTGCATCAATAGAGGAGGAGAGTTTACCTCAGCTGATTTCAATCTATTTTGTGAAGAGAATGGAATGAAAAAGCACATAACCGCGCCTTACACACCTCAGCAAAACGGTGTTGTGGAGAGAAGAAATCGAACTTTAGTGGGAATGACAAGAAGTATGCTGAAGGCAATGAAGATGTCGAACTACTTATGGGGAGAAGTTGTACGACATTCAACTTACCTCATCAATAGAGTTCCTACAAAAGCCTTGAAGGATCAAACGCCATATGAGTGTCTCACATCGAGGAAACCAAATATCGAGCACTTGAGGATATTCGGCTGTGTAGCACACACAAAGATATGTGTGACACACCTGAAGAAACTAGATGAGAGATCAAAGTGTGTGATCAATCTTGGAACTGAGCCGGGTTCTAAAGCTTATAGACTCTATGATTCAGTCACAGGAAAGGTGATGGTGAGTAGAGATGTGATTTTCGAAGAGGAGAAATCTTGGGATTGGTCGGCTACAACAACCCAAGAAGATTGTGAATCAAGTATGCTTAAGCTTCCACATGAGGGTGATATAGAAGAAGGTAATGATCAAGGTGGTGATCATGAACAGGAAGCTATAAACCAAGATGAGGAACAAGAAGAAGATACTGATCACAATGCAAACCAAGACGGTGGAGTTCAACCGTTGGTGACTAAACACGGTCGGGCCATAACAAAACTAAAGTATCTCGATGACTATGTGTTACTTACAGATCAAGAATGTGCAATGTTGTTGCTCACAGTAGATGGTGAGCCAGATAACTACCTTGAGGCTGAACACATACGAAAATGGGTTGAAGCAATGGTGGCTGAGATGGAGTTTATCACAAAAACAAGACATGGGAGCTTGTGGATAGACCAGCTGGAGTGAAACCAATAAGGTTAAAGTGGATTTACAAGATAAAGAGAAAGGCGGATGGTACAGTAAAAAAGTATAAGGCGGGGCTTGTGGCAAAAGGCTATGTACAAAGACAATGAATAGATTTTGATGAAGTGTTTGCACCTGTGGCACGTCTCGAAACTATTAGACTCTTGATAGCCCTCGCAGCAACCAATGGTTGGGAGATACATCACATGGACGTGAAGATTGCTTTCTTGAATGGAGATCTGAAGGAGGTAGTTTATGTAACTCAACCCAAAAGTTTCGAGAAGAAAGGAGAAGAGGATCGAGTGTATGTGTTACACAAAGCTTTGTATGAGTTACGCCAAGCACCAAGAGCTTGGAATATTAAACTCGATCATGTTCTGAAAGAGATGAGATTTGAGAAGTGCACCAAGGAACCATTAGTGTACCGCAATACTGAAGGAGGAGACGTCTTGATCATAGCCATTTACGTTGATGATCTATTTGTGACAAGAACTTCGCTTAAAGTGATTAAGCAATTCAAGGAAGAGATGTCAAAGAAGTTTGAGATGTCAGATCTAGGAAAGCTAATGTATTACCTTGGCATTGAAGTGATTCAAGGAGCAGACGAAATCAAAATAAAGCAAGAAAGGTATGCTCAAGGAATCATGTGCAATTCAAGTTCCTATGGAGTCGAACTTGAAAATCTCGAAAGCTAAAAATGAACCAGAATAGATGCTACGGAGTTCAGAAGAACCATAGGATGTTTGAGGTATCTGCTTTACACATGATCCGACTTGTGTTACGAAGTGGGTTTTCTAAGCAGATACATGCACAATCCGAGAGACTCTCATGGACAAGCCATCAAGCACATATTGCGGTATGTAAAAGGAACAACAAACTTTGGTCTGTTTTTCAAGAGAGATGGATCAAGGAGTGTCGTTGGTTATAGTGACAATAGTCACAACATTGATCTCAATGACGGGAGAAGCACGTCAGGACATGCATTCTACCACGGTTCATCATTGATTACTTGGACATTGCAGAAGCAGCAGATGGTTGCATTGTCATCATGTGAAGCAGAGTTCATGGCAGCAATAGAAGCAGCGAAGCAAGCTATATGGATCAAGGACTTGTTGAGTGAGATACTAAGTGAAGAAGGCAAGAGGGTCACACTTATGATCGACAACAAATCAGCCATTCCTCTAACAAAGAATCCATTTTTCCATGGAAGGAGTAAGCATGTACTCAAAAAGTATCATTTTATTCCTGAGTGTGTGGAGAATGGGTAAATCAAAGTAGAGCATGTGCCGGGTGTTGAGCAGAAGGTCCGGCGTTCAAGGCCCACATCCTTACCAAGCCATTAGAAAAAATTAAGTTCAAGCAAATGAGGAGCTTAATTGGAGTTCAATAAATTGATCTCCCTAATTCAAGTTGGAATTAAGGGAGTGAATGTTGGATAATTCTAAGCTTGTGGAAACTTAATATATTATTAGATGTTTAATATGTTAAGAGATAAACATGAAAAGGAAAATGAATTTTTCTATTAGATTAGGTTTATGTTTTCCATATACCACATGTTAAAGGAAATTGTCTTTTATATAAATATATGTCTAATGGAGATGTGTTCCATAAGATCTAAGAGAAACATTGGAAGCTTTTGTTTTGAGTAGTTTCAAAAGCGAATAAAAAAGTTGTTCTTATAAATTCTTTGTTTCTAGAGATTTGATTAAGAGCATGTTTATTGGGATATCTTAAGAGTGTTTCTTAGGTAATTAGCAATTAAATAAAAAAAGATAAATGCCTATTAATTTAAGCAACAATCTTAATTAATGGGTGGAAGAAGCGGCTATTGTAGGCACGTGTCAGATAGTGAAGGTGTCTTGCTCTTGGGTTCATTTATGCGAGAGAAAAGGCGATTAATTTGCCTCGACGAAGACAATCGGTGCTCGCCTCCTAGAAGAATCTCGTGGGTGGATTTCATCGACGAAGAAGCTCGGTGGTGGTGGCTCTACCCGACGAAGAGATGACGATGGCTCTCGTCGACGAAGAATCTGTATGGCTCTCGTCGACGAAGAATCTATATGGCTCTCATCGACGGTGAATCTTGCAGGGTCGATGGCGAAAATCGGTGGCTCTCCTTTACGAAGAGAAGCGTTGGTTGCTGCTGAGTTGAATCGATGAGCAAAAGGAAGTTAATTTTTATTTTTTATGTGAATTCCTCAATTTTGCATGTCTTTGATTTTGCTCCATCTTATTTGTGCTTGATGTTTAGTCTGTTAAATCCGATTTTTTCAATTGCAGGTTGAAGTTCCATGGAAGAGACAATCATTAATGAGTAATTCTTGGGTTCACCACTTAAATAATAACCAATAAAAAACTGCCACATCATAATTTTTATAAAATATTAATTGCTAAAAAAAATATTAATTGCTAAATATTAGTTTTATTTCTAAACTCTAAATTTTATAGCTCAAATTCTAAAAACTAAATTTTAAACCCTAAAGTTAACAACACTAAATCCTAAAAACTAAACCCTAAACCCTAAATCATAGAGGGTGAACCCTACGGTGTAAGATCAACCCAAGGGTTTAGGATTAACCCTAGGGTTTAGGATTAACTCTAGAGTTTAGGATCAACCCAAGGCTTTAAGATTAACCCTAGGGTTTAAGGTTTAAAATTTAGGGCTTAGGATTTAGTGTTTAGATTTGAACTATAGGGTTTAATGTTTAGAATTTGAACTATAAAACTAAGGATTTAGAGTTTTACGATAACAATCTTTTTTTAACAATAATATTATTTTCTATTTTTTATTTTATTTTTTATAAATAAAAATATGACGTGTCACATTTTTATTGGTTATCTTTTAAGAGGTGAACTTATAGGTTCACCTTAGGGGGTGAACCCAAGAATAATTCATCATTAATTATCTGGAGAGACAATTGATATTCTCTGCAAACTCAAGGTTAGATTGTCCCTTCAACATCGATCTTCTGAGTTCTGTATACAAATCTCGTTTATGATAATGACATGTTGATGGAGAGCTATAACTTACTGTTTTGATCATTTCCTTAACTGTTTGAATGAATGTTAAATTTTCCAGTCAATGAACATCATGTCTAGTACCTCTTGATCATATTGTTTAGTGGATTCTCGTTAGGTGGCTTGGTGTCATGATTTAGAATTATGATAATGAAGAACAGTTTTTATCAATTTAATGTATCAATTCTGTAAATTTTTTTTTGATTCGTTTGTCTTTGTGTGTGATGAATAAGGAGACATACTAAGGAGACATGATAAGAGCAATGAGCAAGCTTAAGAAAGCAAAAGGGCAACAATCTCATAACAGGTAAACATTTCTCTTTGATCTTTTCAATAGTTAAAGTGGTTTGATACTTGTTTGAATTAAAGTGAGTGTAATAAATGTAGAACTTGGAATTAGGTTACATTTGTGTTAGTAATAAATATTATAGTTTAGGCTGATAAATGCGTTAGCTATATGTCAAGTCTATGGATTGTGATGAATGTGTTTAGGTATTTGTCAAGTCCTCTTCCATCTATTAAATGCATTGCTTCTTGTGTTTCTTATCATAAAAACCTTTTATTCCATCTAAACCCCCTCCTTCTTCTTGTTCTTCTCTATCTTTCGGCTTTCAAACATTCGGATATGGATTACAATCCATATATGTGTGGGTCAAATTTTGTTGATCTTCTTCAAAGTCAACTAAGTGTTCTTGGTTCATTAGAAGTTCTTGTAAGTGTTCTTGGTTCATCAGAAGTTCTCGGTGGAGAGAGTATTCAAGAGCGTAGAGAGCGCAGAAAATGGACGCCCACATATGACATTGTCCTCATCAGCTCATGGCTTAACACTAGCAAAGATCCAGTCGTGGGTAATGAGCAAAGATCAGATAAATTCTGGAAAAGAATTGCAGCATACTTTGCGGCAAGCCAGAAGGTTGCAGGGTGTGAACGAAGAGAGCCAATGCACTGTAAGAAGCGGTGGCATAAGATCAACGACCTCGTGTGCAAGTTCTGTGGCGCCTATGAAGCTGCAAACAGGGAGAAAACCAATGGAAAAAATGAGTCTGATGTTCTCAAAAAAGTGGATGAGATCTTCTACAACAACCGTCAAAAAAAGTTCAACCTTGAGCATGCGTGGATGGAGTTGCGCAATGACCAGAAATGGTGTGAGTTTCATACAATGTGGTCCATTAAACAACAAGATCTGGCCATGAAAGAAAGGTTGTCCAAGATGTCTTTGCGTGACAGTCTTATTGCACAAAAAGAACCACTGTTTGAGTGTGAGGAAGCTCTAAAGAAGAGGATGATAAATGACTTGTTGTCTGTTTGAGTTTAAGTTGTGTGTTTGTTGTTCTGTTTCTGCTTAAGTGACTTTGTTGTTCTGTTTAATTACGTTGTTGTTCGGTTAAGTAACTTCTCTAAGTTATGTGTGTGTTTAATGACTTGTGTGTTTAATGATCTTGTTGTTCGGTTATGTGACTTCTGCTTATGTAATGAATTTTAATGTTTCTCTTCTTATGTATTTAGAGTTTCGATTATAATGTTTCTGTTTAACTTGGTTTGATTATAATGTTTATGTTTAACAGTTTAATGAGATTGTTGTTCTGCTTATGTAATGAATTTCAGGTGAAAGCGTGGAGCATTGGGAGAACTCATGTGGCTTTCGTTTTCTGAGTTCGTGTTATATTGTATTGTCACAAGAAACTGTTGTTTATATTCTAGTGTCACATGAAACTGTATGTATGTATATGTACCAAGTCATGAGAGTTTGAGTATGAGTATGTGTGTGTATGTGTGTTGTATTGTAGTGTCACAGGAAACTCTATGTGTGTATGTGTACCAAGTCACGAGAGTTTGAGTATGAGTATGTGTGTTGTATTGTAGTGTCACATGAAACTCTATGTGTATCTACCAAGTCACGAGAGTTTATGAGTATGAGTTTATAAATCCGATACAATTTATATTTTGTAATAAAAAATCTCAGTTCTTCTCTCCATTCTCTTTATAAATCTGATACAATTTATATTTTATAATCAAAAATCTAAAACAAACCTCTCATGGCATCTTCTTCTCATAACACTGCAATTGATGAAACTTTTGATCAAACTTTCGATCAACATTTTGATAACACATTCGACATTCTGATTAATGATCATGGTGATGAAGAAGATGAGAGGAAGACAAGAAAAAAACGAGTTTTTATCGAACGAAATCGTGAAGAAGGCCATCTCCGGTTATGGAATGATTATTTGTGTGACACTCCAACATATCCTGAAAGCCTTTTCTGTCGACGATTTAGAATGAACAATCTATTTTTCATGAATATTGTTCATCGTCTCTCCAATGAAGTTCAATTCTTTCGTCAAAAGAAAGACGGTATCAGAAGGCTTGGTCTCTCTACACTTCAAAGGTGTACAACAACTATTTGTGTGTTAGCGTATGATTCTGCGCTGGATACGGTCGACGAATATCTCAGGCTCGGTGCAACCACTACTCGGTTATGTGTGTAAAATTTTGTGGAAGCAATAATAAATTTGTTCGGCGATGAGTACCTAAGAAGACCAACACCGGATGATCTTCAACATCTACTTCATATTGGAGAGCTTCGTAGATTTCCCGGGATGGTAGGAAGCATCGATTGTATGCATTGGGAGTGGAAAAATTGTCCCACCGCTTGGAAAGGGAAATATTCTCGTGGTTGCTTCATATGATCTCTGGATATGGCATGCGTTTTTTGGACCTCCAGGTACCTTAAATGACATCAATGTTCTTGATCGCTCACATGTTTTTGATGACATAATAAATGGTCAAGCTCCGCAAGTTCATTTCTCAGTCAACGAAAGAGAGTATCATTTGGCTTACTATCTCACTGATGGTATTTATCCAAAATGGGTAACTTTTATCCAATCTATTCAAATTCTACAAGGGCCGAAAGCAGTTTTATTTGCTCAACATCAAAAAACTGTTTGAAAAGATGTTGAGCGTGCTTTCAGAGTTTTGCAAGCTCGATTTACCATTCTTAAAAATCCAGCACTTTTTGGGGATAAAATCAAGATTGAGAATATTATGAGAGCTTGTATCATACTCCATAATATGATAATAGAAGACAAACGAGATGAATACACTCAATTCGATGTTTCAGATTTCTATCAAGAAGAAGACAACGGAAGTTCAGATGTGGATCTCACGTATTCTACAAATATCCTTACAAATATCGCAAATATGATGGGTGTGCGAACTAGAGTTCGTGATAGACAAGTGCATCAACAATTAAAAATTGATTTGGTTGAAAATATTTGGTGGAAATTTGGACGTGATCAAAACAACAACTGAACTTGGATCTCTTTTTAAAATTATTATCGTTTATTTTAGTAATCATTTTTTATGTTTTTATTCAAAACTCTTAGTTTAAAATTTTATCTTTGACTATGTTTTATTTAATAAATAAACTTTATCTTCGATTAATATATTTTTTAAGAACTTTTAACTTAAAAAGCTTCCATTAAAGAACCAAAATTAAGTGTTTCTTAACATAAACTCTTATCTTAATTTTAATATTGACTAAGAACCTACTTAAAAGTTATCCCTGTAAACATGCTCTAACAAACAAACAACAGGAAAATTGTTTTTTTCAGACAAAAAAATATTAATATTGTTTCATTAGGCTACACACAACCTATAATGTTTCATTAGGATAATATTTTCGGAAATGCCAATGTACCCTAGTAAATATAATTAAAAACTAATTTTTAAATATATAAATATAAGTTAATAATTAAACTAACTAAAATTAAATGAAAAAATCAGAAATCCCCAAATATGCAAACTGAATATTTTCAAATATTTTTTGGAACAAAAATCGAATTTTTCAAATATGAAAACAAAATATTTTCAAATATTTTCTTTCCATATTTTCAGAACTATTCATACTAATCCGTAGAATCTGCATTCTACTATATGTAGAATACGATAAATATGTTTGAACTCAATTTCTATCGATTTTAGATTTTTAGTAATGTATAGATTATGAGTTCTACACGTTTCAAAACAATAGGTTAAACACAAAATGTGTATTCTAAATATTTTTAGATTATGTTATTTACATAGATGATATATTCTAATTCTAGTAGATTCAATGAAAAACGTGAATTTCATTTTCCACTTCGTAGAATGTCAATTATGTTGTTCGTAGAACAAAATATGAAATTTTGATTTAAATATTTTTACCAGTAGTTTCCATTTTTCAAAAAAAAAAGTTGTTTATAAAATTATTTATTTGATTTATATGTATAAATAAAAAAAATTATAGGCAAAAATAGTATAAAATTAGAATTAGTCTAATGAAACAGTGTATCTGTGTTTTAGTCTAAGAAAATAATTTTACCTAGTTTCTATATTGACAGGAGAACGATACGAAAAGACATTTAGCCACGGACTGCAGCAAAAAAAAAACTACTGAGTTTTACCAATATACTCCCTGACATATCACATGAAATGATTAATTTTCATATACAAAATAAAATAAATACCATGAACGTATCACATGATATGATTCAGTTTGATTTTTACATGTGCAATATAGTCCATGAATATTCTGTAACTATTCATGGCCAAATCCATTGTAAGCCACGGTGAGTTCATCTTTTTGGTGTGACAATACTTAAACAATTTAGTCACGGTCCATATGTGGGCAACATCGTTGCATGAAGTTGGGTTATGACTGTTATGGTAGTTGCAAGGCATAGCCGTAGCTATTCGCAATGGACTAATCATATATTGCGAGATTTTGAATAGAAAAAGAAAATAAACTTAACAGAATAGTAAAACAAGAAAGAAAAAGATCTGATCAGAATTTAGAAAAAGAAGTATGCAAGAAAAAACAATAATTCTCCTAATTTATTATTCAAAACATATTACTTATTTATATAACATATGAAGAATCTCTAATCTAAATACTTAACATAGAGAGAACTTCAATTCCTAGAACTTGCATTCTTGAAGCAAGCCTCATAGAGAGAACTTCAATTCCTAGATCTTGCATCTTGAAGCAAGCCTTAAATGATTTCGTTCAGTTAATATATTAAAATTCACATCGATCAAAGACTTTTACATTACATGTCTTGCATTTTACGTCACAATTATAACACTACTATCAGACCATCAGTTATAAATATATTTGTATGTAATAAATATTAATATATGTTTTATATGGCATTTATTTTGTAAATTTTCATTCAGTCACTATCAACGTAATATGGTTCTCCGGCAAAATACAACCGTTTCTAGTCCTTGTAACAATCATTTAAACCATAACAACACAGTTTATGTCACTTGTTTGGGTATCTAAAGAAGAAGATAAACTTAGTCAGAATATGAGTTTGAAACCAAAAGAACAACCCAAGTATTTTGGTTTGTTATGGCTCTATACCATCATATTAATCTATTTGGTACAAATTTATAACAACACAACGCAAATAATGTAAATGTAGTCATACCTTTGGCTTTACTTTTCCTGTGTTTTAATCTTTTTTACCTTTGTTGTCTTCATCAACTTTCAGGAATTTCATGAACCAATAAGCAGAAGATTTTGGGTGACGGGTCAAACCGTTCTTGTAGTCCACATATACCAAACCGAACCTTTTGGTGAACCCTTGCGCCCACTCGAAGTTGTCCAGCAGAGACCATGCAAAGTATCCCTTTATGTTCACTCCGTCTCTGTTTCAATATTTTTTTTTTCAAATTAACAAAACTCAGTGGACTCGTTGTAATATGTACATTGATTTGATAAACTTCTAGTAAATAAATATACGAATAAAGAGACACGTTGGCTCACTTGATAGCCTCAGCGACATTGGCAAGGTAACTCTTGAAGTAGGCAACTCTACGCTTATCGTCTAGCATCTCATGCATAGAAGCAGATCCGTCATCTTCATCATCCATGCCTGTCGTGTTGCACCAAGAGAAACCAAAGCTCAGGACGTATATATACATGACGTGCGATATAACATAAACTAAGTGTTCACTTAACTTGAGAAACAAATTTCAGCTTAACATGGACAACAAACCTATTCTGTTCTTCTTAAAAGACTATGCACTACTCTACCACAACGTTACAAGGAAAAGTACATACCATTCTCAGTAATAAATATTGGAGGGTGGTTGTATTTTTTGCTGATGTAATTTAAAGTCTTCCGGATTCCCCAAGGCACAATATAAAGCCAATCTGAAGCAGCCTGTAATTGTCACAGATTTGTTTAGTTGATTATTGGCTCATGCATACTTGCCTTTAGCATATGTCCTGGAATATTAATAGTCATTAGATTGACCGGGGACTACGAAGAGAGTTCTTACCCTTTCACCTATTGGCTCTCCATCTTCCCATTCAACTGTGCACAGAAAATAAAAAGAGATGGGTACTACTAGGAAATAAGTAAGAAGATGTGAGTGGTTAAAAGATATTTCAGTGTTTGTGTTTGTTACCAATCCTCTCCAGTTCTTGTGCTTGGTAAAAGTCACTCTCAGCTTCTTTGTTTGAGACATGAGCAATTAACCTCGAAGTGTAGTGGTTTAGGCCAAGAAAGTCCCATGAGTTCTGAAGCATAAACTCCTTTTCTTCCGGAGTAAACGTAGGTAGATTATCTCCAAGTTTCTGGCGCATACTTGCAGGATAGTCTCCATAAAACAAAGGATCCAAGAACCTGCAAAGGATTTCAATTCGTTATTTCAAGGATCTCACGGAAGTAACAATGTTTTACTCTCACTAGCAAAGTTTATGATAATTTGATATTATGATGTTCTTAAACACAAAGGATAAAAAGCTTATTTAGATGGGTTCGTTGCTCACTAATTACAACGAGATAATCATGGGAAACATCAGTGTAAGTGAAGTATATGTTGTAAAATATCTACCATTACAAAATGAAACATATTTGCAACTATTCACAAAATTCAAAAACAATTTTGAAACCCAGCTACCACAGAGACGCGACATCAGCAATAAGATTATATCTTCATGCTTAAGAACACACTCAATGCACAGCTTACTTACCATCCAAGTTGAAAGTCAATTCGCCTACCAGCAGCAACCTTGTCCTCCATTTTCTCTGAATTTGCCTCTGCCCACTCACAATCAACCGACAAACCGATTTGTCCGCCTTGACTTTCCTAGATTAGTATACATATGTAAAATAAAAAGGACAGTGATAAATAACAAGCAACTGTGATCCATGGATAAAGGCACTAGATCTCAGCAACATAACCCTTGACGCATCTTTCCATAACCAAAGATCCACGATAAACAATGGTCCGAGAATAGGTTACCTTGTACTTGCTTCTATATATGGAAACGGCAGTAGCATGGGCCAAAACTTGATGATGTGATACCAAATATGGTTCGACCAAGGGCTTTTCTTTTCTCCCAGGTGCGAATATCCCAATACAGTGTCCATTCACCGAGGTCTGAAGTGGTTCGTTCAATGTGATCCAGTGCTTCACTCTATCACCAAAACTGGCAAAACATGCATCTGCATAGAGCCCAAAATAATCCCTGCACATAAGGAAATAGATTTAGTGTCAACACAATCAATTCTACAAAAACAGGTGCTGGTTGTATTTTATCTATAGGGAGGCTTCTTATAAGATATGCGGAAGAATGCAAGAAGGTCTTCTTAAGCATAAAAGTTTTCACATAGATTGGACTTAATCAGCTCACAAGATATGGATCATACACAAGACAAGACCTACAAAATAAATGTATTTCTGCTTTCGCAAGATCATATGTAGAAATCAAAACGGTCTAATACTTACACAATTTTCTTATTTGTCCAACCTCCGATTGATTCCTGGAGATGTGAGGGGAGATCCCAATGGTACAGAGTTACAAACGGCTCAATACCTGAAATAGTAACATCTTGTGAGAAGGATCATGTATACACAGATAGGAAAAGGATCGTTTAGGGGTAGAGAAAATACCCTTTTCAAGAAGTGAATTGATAATATTATTGTAGAAGGCAACCCCTTCTTCATTGACTTGAGTTCCCAAGCCATCTAGAACAAACGGAAACGAAAGAAAATAAGCCCTTCAATGAACAAACCTATATTTGTTTTCCAAGGATCCCTGAAGACAAGTACAAACACTGCAACGGAGTTATATTTAATGGCCCCAAACATAAATGCTAAAAGAAGTCAGTATTTTATGTCAGTAAGAGGAAACCAACGCTTTTAGGAAACACAGCTACCACATAAGCTACACTATGATTAGAGATTATACTTATCACACATATAAAAGAAGTCACTAACACGCAAATATGGAGACTTAAGTACAAAAACAGAGATGAAAAGAGAACTCGTAGGAAACACACAAGAAGGACAATAAACCGAGCCGTAACAAAAGACGGATGAAGAAGAGCCACATAATTGTATAAGAAAACCTATATTCCAGTTGAAAATGGATATCGTCAGAGATAAAGTAGCATACCAGGGAAAATGCGAGACCAAGATATGGAAAATCTGTAAGCGCTGAATCCTAATGTCCCTATAAGTTCAATGTCCTCCTGCAAATGATTGAAATAAGGAAACCATAGGAAGAAAAGGAAAAAGAGGTCTCTTTTCATTAACCTTATATCTGTGGTAATGATCCACAGCGACATCGCCACTACTTCCATCAAGAACTTTTCCTAAATAACAACAAGGAACAAACAGTGTTAATGTACATAGCGAAGCAAGAAAGGAAGCGAACAATACCTTCAAGATGAGTGAACTTGTCCCATATACTTGGCCCTTTTTTACCTTCATTCCAGCCTCCTTCGATCTATAAATCAATCAAAGTTTTGACAAAAAAAAGCTAAGCCTTTGCTAGAAAAACTTCTCACTACACTACAAATGAATCAGAAGATGAAGGCTCCATCCAGATCGGGGAGACCTGGTAAGCGGAAGTGGCGACGCCGAAGGTGAAGGTGGAGGGGAAACTAGAGCGGTAAACATTCGGAGGGACGGCGAGATTAGGCAAGTTAAGCTTCTGCGCCATTTTCTCGATTAGAATGGGATCTGGTAGAAGTCACAGGAGCACTAGTGTGAAGCAAGATTGCCAAAAGACGCGGAGACGCAAGACAACTCAACCGGACTTGCTGATCGAACCAACCTATTTGACCGCAACCTATTTGACCGCAACCTATTAGAGTAAAATATATGTTGGTTTAATGTGGTTTAGTCATTGCTAGAGTTGGTTATGCAACCCGATGACTACTATATAAGTCCAACTATATACTCTGTTTGTTTAACAAAAATAAGAAAGTTACTTACAACAACTTCATCTTCTTCGTTGATTCACTAACACTAATATGGTATCAGAGCTTTGAGGCTAAACTTCAAGCGATCCTTTCATTTTC
The DNA here is from genome assembly GCA_012274485.2 of Sinapis alba. Classification (NCBI taxonomy): domain Eukaryota; kingdom Viridiplantae; phylum Streptophyta; class Magnoliopsida; order Brassicales; family Brassicaceae; genus Sinapis; species Sinapis alba. The sequence continues at coordinate 150,793 of MU105737.1, read as the reverse complement.
TTCTTTCGAATCGAGCTTGATTGATCGGTGATTTGCTCGATCAATCATTCTTTTTGATTTTGTGATCGATTTCTGGTTATTCCGTCGAGAATCGAACTAAATCATGAGAAAACGATTAGAACAATAGTGATTGCACGAAGATCATCACATCGTCTTCAGCTCGGCATACTTTTATTCCCGAAAATGCGGTTTCAGCGTCACTTGAACCTCCGATCGTTCCATAAATCTCTCTAGATAGTATTCATTCACCGTTCTTCCTCACAAGCGGTGTCAATTCATGTCTTTCTATCATCTCTGAAACATTATATGGTACGAATTATGAAAACTGGAGTATATCTATGAAGATTGCTTTAGATGCTAAGAATAAGTTAGCATTTATTGATGGATCTATCGAAAGACCAAGTGAATCTCATCAACAATTTTATTTTTGGTCGATCATTAAAACAAAGATTCCAGTTCCGAAATGCTTTCTTCAAACCATAATGGAATGTTGAAGCTTGCAGACTTTCCCAACACTTCCAAGGACTGTGAAACCTTCAGGTTGTGTCATGTACACATTCTCTTTGTGATTTCTATTAAGAAAACTTTTTTCACATCCATCTGTCAAATCTTATAGTCATGATAAGAAGCACTTACTAGAAGAATCTAAATGAACTTAAGCATTGCGATTGGTGAATAGGTTTCATCATAGGCAATACCATGAGTTTGTTGTAACCTTTAACCACTTAGCTAGATTTGTATATCCTTATATTACCATCCATGTTAGTTTTTCTTCTTAAAAACTCATTTACACTCAATGGTTTTAATACCATCAGGTAAATCAACCAAAGTCCACATTTTGTTTCTTGACATGGAGTCCATTTCGGATTATGCAGCTTCCAGCCATTTATCGGAGTCAGGGCCCATCATAACTTCCTCAAAGGACGTAGGTTCATCACTCTTTATTATCAATATATCATGATGATATGTCTCCCAAACCCTATATCTTTCGGGTTTGTGATGTGTTCTTCCAGACCTATGCACTTCAGGTTCCACATGTATAGATTCTATGATTTTTCGTAAATCTAATTGGCTAACTTCTTGAGAAGATGAAACAAGCTCACGTGTTTTCAAACTTATTCGAGTTAAACTTTACTCCTATTGTTCTTCTTGGAAAGAAATTCTCTTTCTAGAAAAACGTCACTACGAGCAATAAACATTGTTCTCAGAGGGGTTATAAAAGTAAGAACCATTAGTTTCTTTGGGATAACCAATGAAGAAGCATTTATCAAATTTTGGTCCAAATTTATCTGTAAACATATATTTTACATAAGCATCATAACCCCAAATTTTTAGAAAAGAGAAATTTGGAACATTTATAGTCCACATCTCATATGGTGTATTCTCAACTAATTTTGATGGATATCTATTTAGCGTAAATGTAGATGTTACTAGAGCGTGTCCCCAAAAGGATGGAGGAAGATATACATGAATCATCATAGACCAAAACCATATCTAATAAAGTTTGATTCTTCCTTTTGGACACACCATTCAATTGTGGTGTTCCTAGAGGAGTGAGTTTTGAAATAATTCTACATTCTCTAAGATGATCTTTAAACGTTTGACTCAAATATTCTCTACCTCGATCATATCGAAAAGATTTTATTTTCTTGTCAAGCTGATTTTGTACTTCATTCTAAAATTCTTTGAACTTTTCAAAAGATCTAAACTTATAATTCATTAGATAAACATAACCACATCTACTGAAGTCATCAGTAAATATAATGATGTATTGATAGTTTTCTCTAGCATTTATACTTATTGGTCCACATACATCAGTTTGTATAAGTTTCAACAAGTATTTGGCTCTTTCACCGTGTCTAGTTAAAGGATCCTTAGTCATTTTATCCAACAAACAAGATTCACAGTTTTCATATGATTCATAGTCAGATGAGCTCAAAAGTCCATTACTGTGGAGCTTTTGAATGTGTTTCTCATTTATGTGGCTCAAACGACAATACCAAAGGAAAGTTTGATTCGTATCTTTAGACTTGAATCTTTTAGTACTAATATTATAGACATGTACGCTATGGTCCAGAATATAAAGTCTATTCTCTAATGGACCGCTACCATAAAAAATATCATTACGATCAAAAGAACAATACTTGTTTTAATCAAAAATTCAAATCCTTCTAAATCTAAAGAATGAATGTAAATAATATTCTTACTTATAGCAAGTACATAGTAGCAATTCTTAAGTTCTAAAACCAAACATGAATGTAAGGACAAATGAAATGTTCTCACGGCTAATGCAGCAACTCTTACTCCATTTGTCACGAGTAGGTCCACTTGTCATTTCTCCAAAATTCTATTGTTTCTTAGGTCATTCATATTCATACAATATGAGTACCACAGCCGGTATCCAATACCCAAGAAGTAGAACCGGAAGTCGCAATATTTACTTTTTTAACATAAACACTTGAAGACGATGTTTCAAAAGTATTCTTCTTTTCAGATCTTCCAAGTAGGTTTCAAGCTTAGGAGAAGGACCAAATTTGCTAGGATTCGCAATCCAGCTTGACTTACCCGTTCCTTTAACGTTTTTACTCTCTTGTTTGAGAAAAAATCTCGGGTTTCGATACCATTCGAATAAATTTGATCCATTCAATTTTTCCTTCTCAAGGATGGAAGCAATGAAAATGGGTCATGAGGAGTTAACATTGATGGGATATAAGAGCATCTTCAATGTAAAGCTCTATTTTTCCTCTAAAATGGAGTAAAAATTATTATAGAGTAAAAATACTCCAATCCTACTCTATTTTCTCACTCCATAATGGAGTAATAAACGAACAAACAAAATAGATTACTCCATTTATAGAGTAAACTCCATTAGGAAGTGAGAAATTGAGTAGGGTTGAAGTATTTTTTACTCTATACTCACTTTTACTCTATTTTGGAGGAAAAAGTAAAGTGAAGTTGGAGAGGCCCTAAGAATAAGAAAGGTTAATATGATGTTCAGGAATTAAAGAAATCTGAACAATTGAGAAACCTCATATTATATTCAAATTTTTTTCCTTAGATTGAATATAATAATCCAAGATCCATATTTCACTAAAATATGAGTGAGCTTTTGCGCATCGCCCAAAGGTTTAGCTATTTAGGTAAGCAATCTTTTGCTAATTATATCAAATGTAATTCTTGGTTGTCTGGCGACGTCTAATGTCTTATCCAACCTATGTCTCTAAGCCCAAAACCGTTTTGATAGTTTAGTCAAGTAAACCGAACTTATATTCATATGGTAAATGTTACCATCTACCTCACTCTTGTAATTGCAGACACCTTACTTTGGTAAGTCTATCTTACAGCGAAACGAGCCTTGATAGTTAATAAGATTGGATAGACATTGAAATACTTAAAATTAATTGAGGAATCAATTTTAACCCAATTTAATTTGAGAAATTCTCTAAGATAACATTTTTAGTTTATTTTCACAAAATAATATTCAATGAGGAAAATGAACAAAATATTTTATTAAAGAGGTAAATATACACTTATAACTTTAGGGTTAACTAATATACACTTAGGGTTTAGAGCTAAGGAGTAGGATTTTGAGGGTCATTTTGTGATAAAAACTTAAAAGAGTTATTTGAGAGAATTTTCCATTTAATTTTATATTTAGAATTTCTATCAAATATAAATATATAAATATAACTAGTACATATCTTATATGTATTTTAATTGAATTATAAATGATTAAACTAATTTTAATCTACTTAAAATAATAAATTATTTTGCAGATAATCTTAACTTTATTATTAGAATCTAATCAAATTAGATTTCTCATTCAATAAAATATTATAACGATTGACCAAAACCAATTTTATAAACCAACTAAACAATTTGTAGGTTCAATTGGTCTTACACATCTCATGTGTATTATGTTAATTTAAAACCAGGTATTCAAGCATTATAATAATATAAGTGCCTCTGCAAATCATATGTATGCATAAACCATATGTTTACAACATGCATTGTCATCATGTAATTCCATGATACATAGTTTATTAGTTTTAAAATGTAGCAACTAATGTTACAATAATACGCGCTTGATTTTAGATTAGTCATGTACTAGACTAGATATTCCCTAGATGCAAATAAGGTATGAAAATGTGTGATTTAGATTTTATATATTAATCGCATATCTAGTGGAATGATCATATCAGCCGTATAATATATTTTTCCTAACATATATTCTCGACTTTCAAAAAGTCAATAATCCTTAACCTATTATTCATGCCAATATTTGTCAAATATTCATCAACACATGGTTTTACTGATCAAAAAACTAATTAAATTAGATTTTTTCGTGAACATGTCACATCAATTTGAAATACAATATAATTTTAGCATTAAATTAGGTTCTGATACCACTATAAGAATTTAAATCAGTTTATAACAATATAAATCAATCAAGGAATTCATATGCCTAAAATCTCATGTAAATAATGAAATAAATGTAGATCTTATAGTTTCAAATATACCTGGTTATTTTGCAGCGGAAAGATGTATAAAACATACATAGGTTTCATAGCACTCTAAATATTATGCCTCTACCGGTATCCACACGCACACAAACTGGATTGATACGGGATGCTAGTGATGTTGAGATCAAATCTTAGAACATGACAAGCTCCTTTGCCTTTGTTAGTAGTTTTAGGGTTTTAGACGTTCCAAACCTTTGTGATTTTTGTGTCGATTCATTGTCATGTCACATACATAATTTTATATAATCAACACACGTACATTAACCTAAAGTGATTAATGGGCTGAACCCATCGTTACAACAATCAATTTAACAAACTGAGTTTAATCACATCTTAAGCCCATGTAAGTACAAATATATATTACATATTACATATATATGTTTATATTATATCACTAAATATAAAACCCTAACATATTAATCTAATTTGTTTAGGTGTATGACCATGTAAGATAATATAATATTAGCAATGAATTCTCAATTCATAGATAATAAGTGTTTTCTAACAATACATTATAACCACATAATATTATACGACTATGAAACCTCGATGTTAAGACTTCTACTAGAGTAGGTACAAATAGTTTTAGGACATTCCCAACAGAAACCTATGAAGATATCTTTTCTCTGGCTTCAGAATTGGACAAGAACTTTACATCTGATAGTGATCTTTATGTAGAAGAGGACATTCATCCTACAAATGAACCTAGTACATCTGTAGACAAAGGTTATACATCATCTTTATCTAAACCTGACGCAAAAAAGATATTTAAGTTGCATGCTCATCTAAAAGACTAGTATTGTAATGTGGCTGAGTGTGATACAGAGACTTCGTATCCACCCTCTACTTACATGTATTTTGACAGTATGTTTGAAGACTATAAGGCGTATATATGTGCTGTTGCACATATCCAGAGCCAACAAGTTTTACTCAGGCCAATGAATTTGATGAATGGTTAAAGGCCATAAATGAGAAACTGATTGCTCTGGAAAATACTAATACATGGTTTATATGTTCACTTCCACCACGCAAGCATGCCATCAGTTGTATGTGGGTTTATAAGATTAAGATCAATCCTGATGGTACAATTGAAAGGTACAAGGCTCGTTTAGTAGCCAAAAGTTACACACAACAAGAGGGTGTAGATTTTGTTGATACATTCTCATATGTGGCAAAAATGACAACTATTAAAATGCTTCTTGATGTCTATGCAGCAAAAAATAGAGCCTCACTTAGGTAAATATCTCCAATGCCTTTCTTAATAGAGATATAGATAAGGAAATATACATGACATTACCACCATGATATACGCCGAAGAATGGAGAAACACTTCCTCCTAATGTTGTCTACAAACTACATAATTCTCTATACGGATTAAAACAGGCGCCAAGGCAGTGGTTTTTGAAATTCAGTGGCACTCTTCTTAAGCTGAGATTCAAGAAATCAAACTTTGATCACACCTTGTCAATATGCAACGTTGTTGGCATCAATACTGCAACATTAGTATATGTTGATGGCATAATCATTGTAAGCAATGATGATAAGGATGTTGATCAAATGAAGATGGATCTCAGCGATGCTTTTAAACTCATAGACCTTGGAAATTTGAAGTATTTTCTCGGTCTTGAGATTACTCGATCAAGCAAAAGAATCTCAGTATGTCAAAGAAAGTATACTCTGGGTATGTTTGAGGATACATGTTTATTGGTATGCAAACTGTGTCCTATTCCTATGGATCCCAATGCAAAACTATGTTCAGACTCTGCCAAACCGATTCTTGATAAACCAGCTGCATATAGAAGTCTTATATGTCGCATGATGTACTTGACAATAACACGGCCTCACATTACGTTTGCTGTGAACAAACTTTACCAGTTTACATCTGCACCGAAGAACTCTCATCTTTAAGCAGCTTTGAAAGTCCTTCATTACTTAAAAGGCAGTGTTAGTTTCGGCTGAGTCTCATCTGATACTTCAAGCATTTACTGATTCTGATTGGACATCTTTCCCTTATTGCAGATGTTCCACATCTGGATATTGCATGTTTTTTGGCACAGGTTTGATCTCTTGGAAATCTAAGAAACATCAAACAATCTATCTTTCCTTTACTGAATCAGAGTATCAAACCATCGAATATGATTCTCGAGAAGTTATATGGCTTCGTAATATCTTAGCTGAGTTGCAGTCAAAACAGACGGGTCATGTTGATTTTGCTTTTGATTCCACTGCAGCCAATTCATATAGCTACAAACCCGATTTTTCATGAGCGAAAAAAACACATAGAGTTGTGGCTTCATCAAGCTGCTACATGTTAGAAAAACCAACCAACTTGCTGATATCTTCACCAAAGCCTCATTCTCGCCTCAATTCTATTCGTTGGTGGGCAAGATGGCCTTAAAGTTTATCTACTTGCCATCTTGAGGGGAATATTAGAGTAAAATAAATGTTGGTTTAATGTGGTTTAGTCATTGGTACAATTGGTTATGTAAACCGATTAATACTATATAAGTCCAACTATGTACTATGTGTTGTCTAACAGAAATAAGAAAATTAGTTACAACAACTTCATCTTCTTCGTTGATTCACTAACACTAATGCAGCCCAATATGTTATCCGGTTTGATTTACCATTGAAATAGGGTATGGAAAACCGTTAAACCTGCCTGACCACAACCTATGAACCGCTAACCTCCAGATCAAATCCTCAAAGACAAACACTCCTCTGCCTAAAGTTCTACTCACATATATTTCACTAGTTTTTATTATTTATAATTTATTTAAACATAAAAAGTAATAAACTACGAAACCAAGCAAAATGTAACTAATTACAACTATACCAAGTAGATTATTCAATTCCAAATCCATCTTCACCCATTAAATACAGATTCTTTTCTAAGAATCCCAAACACATATTTTTAGGTTTCACTAATTCCTTTTCCTAAACTCGACTGTTATCATCTTTTTTTTCTTCAAAGATTATTTCATTCATCATTTTCATCACCATCAATAGAAATCCAACAAATCCCAACTTAAATTCAGACTACTTGAATCCTTAGTCATGCATTATGTGAGAAGAATTTGTATGAAAAAACAGTTGGTCCCTTTAAGTTGAGTTGATCCGAGCAAAACAGGAGAAGCCTTGACTAGTCATCAAGAAGAAAGAGAGAGGCCGGAGTGGCCTCAAATCTCGAAGTAACCGCCGTAAACCCATGTACCGTCAACACCTCTATAGACCTAATTGTAATTGTTCTTGTATTTTGAAGAACTTAGTAAAACTTCAATTGATTTTGAATTGTATAACTTTAAACAACTTAATTATACTTCAACTGATTTTGACTGTGTAACTTTGTAGAACTTAGTAAAACATTAACTGTTGGATTACATAACTTTATAAAATTTAAAAAAACTTTATGATGGTGGTTTAAATTTTATATACTTGTTCCATTTTTTTACGGAGTGCAGCTTTCAGAGAATGAAACTAAAGCTATGCAACTTCTGAAGATGTACTTTCCTCCGAGAGAGTATCATAAGTAATAAAGATTTCAGAAAAGTGTTATCTCGAGAAGGCGATAACTAATTTAATGAAGATGCTAAAACATAAGGAGTTGGGCTGGTTCTTAGAGAACCCATAGTTCCAACATTTCTTCTATATGGGAAAGCCAAAGCACAAGTGGATAAGAAAGTGGATTCTTATTCTTTGGACAACTAGTGTAGAGAAGAAGATGAAGTTATGGTTTATTGTCAATGGTGTTTCAATTTGATACTCTCTCAAATAACTTGTACTCATTTATGAACTATACTATCATGTTATTCCAACCACTATGAAAGGGTGGGTAGTAATATGCTTCATCATAAAGTATTTTGATATAGGGAAGAATATTACATTCAAATAAGTTGAGAACCAACTGTTAGCAATGAAAGGGAAGTCAACTAGGGAGCGTTTGAAGGTGACAATTATGTATTTCTTATCCAGGATTATCCTTGGATCCCAAAAGTCTGGAGAAAGTGCACCATATGTGGATAGTTTCTTCCTCAGAGTTATTGATGAGCTAGAGTTGTGCACAACGTTCTTGTGGGAATGTTTTGCTTATGAGAAAAAACTTAAAGGAGGTGTCTTGGTTATTGTAGAAGTTCAAATAGTCTTGGTTACTTCCAAGCTTCGTTGTTCCTATGGAGGTTTCAATATTATTCTCGTAGTTTCCAATTTATATGTGTATAATGTAGGTAAACTTTGTTGATTATATTGATTTTTGTGTAGCTTTTGGTATTTGAGACAATTGTATTTTTGATGCACCAATATTGTGAAAAGGTTGATAGTCCAGAGGATGATTGCTTCAGAATGTGCAAGATGGGGTACAAAACTAAGGGTGGAACCAAGCGTTTCAGTATCACCTGATAAACTTGACACAACCAAAGTTATATATCATGTACATGTAAATTAAATATCACTATGTTTTATTGAACTTGTTTTTTAAATTATGTTATTGGTATCCACAAAGTATCTTGCAAGCAATGCCAGCCTAGAGAAATAATTGTCTAAGAATAATGGGTAATGAGATTGGTTGGGATAATAACAATGATGAAATTGTTGAGGATTAGCCCAATATTAAATGTAAGGAGAACAACAAATTTGTTTTGAATAACTTTACAACATTGATTACATTGCAAATACAAATCAGGTAGAAGCTTCTTCAGTTCCTGCATACCCAAGTTGAGATTCCCTTAGTTTAATCTTTTGGAGTTGAGGATTTTAAATGTGCTTGAATGTCGGTTGATGAAGGAGCATGTAGATCATTTATATTTCATCACTGGAATGAAAGATCTGAACGAAAAGGTTGTTTCATTGGGTAATCGAATAACACATTTAGAAGGAGAGATGAAGTTGCTTGGGATGAGTGTCGGACAGAGTGTTGTGCAAGTTGCTCAATATGTGGATATGCAAGGTGATAAGTATGATGGTGTTGTGACAGTGATAATGATGGTGTTCATGAATTAGAGAAATAAAGGGAAGGTGAAGAGATGGAACAAAGTGATAAGGATGGTGGTAAAGCCCTAGAATGGATGTCTCTCTCTGAATCACTTGAATGAGGCGTGGGTGGATGATAGTAGAAGCATTCCATTGATAGAATAAGGATCAAGAGCTAAATTGATGACTTAGGATTTGAGAGGGATGTGCCAACTTGGATATGGACGACCATGAGGTCTTACATGCTCAAAAGGAAGCATATCTCGATTACTTGGTCAAGTATGGGCTAAATTTTGAAGTTAATGTACCAGGTCTATTTTAAGTTGTATTTCTGTTTTTCATTCAAGTGTAAACCAATTAGAATTAGGATTAAAAATTGGTTTTCACCATACCAACTTGGTTTTGGTTTAGGGTTTATGTTTTCTGCTTTTTACAAGTGTATGCACGCTTTTGGAATCATTCAATCAGTAAAAGAACTTTTTTGGTTACCTTGTTCAGTCATGAACACTATATATGTGAATGACTGCTTGATTGTCACAATGCAGGGTGATTGGGTCAGATGATTCAATTCTCAAGTCCTTGAGAAAAGCTTTGGGCCAAATAATCTTATTGGTGAGCTTTCTTGTGGCTCTATACTCAGCTTATGCGCTTGAACAAGAGATCACCTTCTGCGTCTTGCTCTTCCAAGTGACTAGGTTGCCTCCAATGAATGTGCAATATCCTGTTGTAGAGTTCCTCCAATCTATCTCCAGCCCAATCATCATCACAATAGCCAACAAGTTTTGAAATCCCGTTGCATCTCATCCAAATGCCTTGGCCCGAAGCTCCTTTAAGATTCTTGAGAATCCACCATTTTCCAATATTGCATATTGGGAGCTTGCATATGACGGCTCATCTGATTCAACACAAAACAAATATCAGGCCGAGGAATAGTTAGGTAGATCAGCTTACAAACCATCCTTCGGTATTGCTTGACATCCTAAAATAACCTATCTTCAATCTATCCCTCTCTTATGACTTTGTAGCCTTCATCAAGGGGTATCTTAGCTGGTTTTGCTTCAAGCTTTCCTATTTCAGACAATAAATCAACTGTGTAATTCCTTTGAAATAAGAAGAGTCTCCCTTTAGAGCGACATCTTTATCCCTAAGAAGTACTTTAGTTCACCAAGGTCTTTTATATCACAAACAGAGTTAAGAAATGTCTTAGTAGCTTGAATATCAACCTTGTCATTCTCTGAGATGATTATATCATCAACATACACGAGAATGACAATTATACCTTCCTGACATTGTAGGGTGAAAAGAGTGTGGTCAGCTTTGACCTCTTGAACCCTCTATCTTTGAGAGTTGTACTTAGCTTGTGATACCAAGCTCTAGAAGACTGTTTTAACTCATAAATAGCTTTTCTGAGTCTAAGAACTTTTATGGTGCAACCATATCCTCAAGAGCAGGTGGAGGAGTCATGTACACTTCATCCTTTAGTTCACCTTGGAGGAATGCACTTTTGACATCCATCTGCCAAAGATCCCAGTCAAGATTAATAGCTAATGAAAATTAATAGCTAATGAAAGAACAACTCTTACCATGTGAAGCTTGGCAATCGGTGAAAATGTATCCAAGTAGTTTTCTCCATTTATTTCCGTGAAGCCTCTTCCCACCAACCTTTTCTTATGTCGCTCTATCTCCCCCATTACTCTTGTACTTAATGGTCATCAACAATTTGCAGCTCGCAACTTTCTTTCATTTAGAAAGATCTACCTCATAATAAGTCTGGTTGCGATCCATGGCTTTCATTTCGCCTACAAAAATTCTCCATACTTTGTGTTTCATGGTCTCTGCATAGGTCTTTGGTATATGTTCCTAGTCCAATTTTCCAATAAAAACTTGATGTTCAATAAGAAAATGAGCAAGAAAGCAAATTATTTGTATATGATGGGTTCTTGCTTTGTTGTTGTAGTACACACTTGTGTCTACACACTTAGATGGCTTCTTAGCCCTTGTACTCATTCTTAAAGGTTACTTTTCTTCATGCTCTTGCTCTTGTTCTGTCTTTTGAATATGATCATTTTGTTCTTCATCTTGAACATGATCTTAAGGCACTCCTTCTCCTTGATCATGACTAGATGAACTGCCTTTTTCTGATTATGGTTTGTCATGTATGCCTCCCTCATGATTAAGTGTACATGACTCCTCTTTGAAAAATCAATTGGTGTTCTTCATACCGTAGTTTCATCTTTCTCTTTGGGTTGGCAGATCTCAAGATTCTCTATAATAATTCTAAAGTTTGTGGTTTCTTCCAAGGGTGGATGAGATAGATCCTTAAGGTTATCTCGATTCTTCCCATCATAGAATCCATTATTCTTCACAAACTTTACCTCTCTAGACACCATTTTCTTACTGGTTTTTGGTATCCCTTTTGGGTTATTGAATATCCAATAAACATAGCTTTGACACTCTTTGCCTCAAGCTTGTTTTGCTGCTTTCATAAGATCAAAACAAAACCCTCACAATCCAACACACGTAAGTGACTGATAGTTGGTTTAATTTTGTTCAGTGTTATAAATGGAGAGACACCATTGAAAATTTTGGTTGGAATTCGGTTGATCAAGTAATATGCAGATACCACAGCATCTCCCCAAAACCTCTTTGGACATTATTGTGGAACATCATTGATCTAGTCACCTCATGTATGTTCTTTCTTTCAGCCACGTCATTTTGTTATGGTGTGTATGGAAAGCTTGTTTGGTGAATAATGCCATTCTTGGCTATATGTTGTTTGAATGCATGACCAGGGTACTCCTTTCCATTATATGATCTAAAAAATTAGATTTTTATATTGAAATGGTTAGTAACATAGTTTTGAAAATTAGTGAAAGCCTCAAGCACTCTATCTTTAGAAGGAAGCAAAGTTAGCTAAGTGTATTTCAACTTTTCATCAATAAATGTAATAAAATACTTATGATTTTCTCTAGATTTACAAGGTGAAGTCCAAACATCAGAATGAAAAAAATCAAAACGCTTTTCATAAATAGTTAAAAACTTGGAAAACATTGATTTACAGTCTTACCAAGTATACAAGTTTCACATTCATCATTTTTAGAAGAAATACTAGGCAACATCAATCCTAAAGAACGAGAATGAGGATGTCCTAATCTAGCATACCAAATCGCAGTATTAACCATAACAAAAAAAGAACTAGAAGAACAAGAAAGATAAGATATTTCTTGGTGTCGTTGAGCATATACAAGCTATTGGTCTTAATATCTTGAAAGTGGACATCATTAGGAATAAAAATAACATTGCGATTCAAATCAGTCGTCACCATTTTCACAGATAACAAAGTAGATGTAAAGCTAGGCATATAAAAGGCTTTAGATTCTTTATCAAACAACCTAAGATTGCCTACACCTTTTATTAATTTTTTATCTCCATTTGTAACCACTACAATATTTAAAGCTGATTTTACATTGCTGGTCAGATTTGAGTCAGTAATTATATGATGTGATGCTCCTGAGTCTACAATCAATGGCTTAGAGATGTTTGATGAATTAAACGAACTACCAAATACTTTACCAAAATTCTCCTTGATGGCTTTGATAAGAGCATCAAGTTTGGACCTCCTCAACATCTCATCTTGAGTAGTTACCAAGAAAGCATGAGTAAAAACCAACACATTTCCTTCTCCCTCATTGAACCGTATAGAAGAACTGACTGCTTCATTTGAGAGGTTAGCTCTTGGTTCCTTGAACTTGGTTGGTTTTAGATGAGGGTAAATAATCCAGCACTTGTCTTTCGTATGAACGTTTTGCAGTGATCACACACCCACACCTTCCTATCTTCATGCTTGAATGCTCCTTTATTGACAGTCACAAGATCTCCCTTTCCACCAAAGAGACCAAGCAAACTTTGCTAATTTTGGATTTGAGCACACACTTCTTCAAGAGTTGGAAACTTTTCTGACCTTAAAATGTGCTTGATCAACTCATTGTAAGTAGGATTGAGAGTCATCAGTAAGCCAAAGACTTTGTCTTGTTCACGTCTCTCACTAAGGACATCCGGGTCAACCGAGCTTGGCCTAAACATCCCAAGTTCAGCCCATAAGGATATGAACTTGCCAAAGTGTTGGGTGAACTCCATATCTTCTTGGCTGAGACCATTGATGGCTTTATTGACTTCAAAGATCTGGCTCACATTGGAGGTATTCCCATAGACCTTTTTAAGAGTTCCCTAAAGTGTTTTGGCGGTTTCACAATAGGAGTAAGCCTCTAAAACTGATGCTTCTAGGGAGTTTCTGGATGATAGACAACACTTGTTGGTCTTTTTGAAACAACTTGCCTTCGTCCACAAGGATAATTTCTTTACCATCTTATTGGTTTGTTTGTTTTGGAGCTTCATCTTCAGTTACATGACTTCATAAACCACGACCATCCAAAGCTGTCTCGGCCATCCAAGACCATAACAAATAGTTTACTCTTTTAAAGGTGGTTCGAACAACAACTTGCTTTGAGTTTTTTATAGTCAGATCTAGAAAAACATAGAATAAAATAAATTAGATGTGGAAGAGATGAGGATAATATGAGCTTATTACTCTGATACCTGAATATGAGATTAATTTTAATAGAATGAATAATAATAATAAAGAGAACATAAAAAAATTGTAGAGAGAAGATAGAAAAAAGAGAATTTTAATTCCCTTAATTTTTACAATGGTAATTATTAAATATTATAAAGAGATTTAACTTTCAAGGTCAATCAATTAAGTTTGATATATTAAAAAATTTATAAATACTATTCATAGAATTGTTGTTCATAGAATTATTGTTTACTTTAAGAGACCGATCACAAAGAATAGGCAAAGAAGAAGACGAACGAAAGAAACACTGCCTTTGAGCTTTTTTTATTTCAAATAATTATAAATATATAAATTTCACAATTTGATGCATTTAAAGTCAAATGTAAAGTCAAACGTCTAATTGATTTACTTGCCACTTGTTTAATTTCCTCTTCCCGTCTTACGACTTTCACATGAAATGAGGGCCGGACATTTTATCTTTTAAATTTGATTTGATTCATTATTTATTTTGATTCTGTGAGGATGTTATCTCTGATCCTCATTGCTGGGCTTCGTTAAGGGTTTTGTCACAAGGCCCATTACAAAGACATGGTGTGGGTTTTGGGCAGAAAACGTGTAGGCCCAAATAGCCTTAGGGCATTCATCTCTCTTCTGCATATATAAGAAGGAATCACAAGTTTCTTCGAAGTCATGAAACACAGAGCAGAGTGCAAGAATCAGGTTGAAGACGAGTAATCACGGTCAAGAGGTTATTCAAGAGTTACCTGGATATTGCTATCGGTCAGAGAAAGGATTAGAACTTAGCTGAGTAGTTCTTGCTTGAGCTTTAGTGTGATAGTAGCTCGAGCTTATTATCTCTTTGTGTGATCGATCTATACGATAGTGAATTGGAAGCGAAGTCTTCCCCCAGACGTACCGTAAGGGAACTGGGTTACCAAAGTCTTGTGTCTTTTCTCCTATACACATACAAACAAACAACAAGTTAGTATTGAGGTTAATCGATCAGAACACTTAACTAGACGAGCACTAGTTGAAATACTAGGTTTGAGTTAATAATCTAACAGATATAACCTTACAAGTGGTATCAGAGCATCAGGTCATCTAATAGGAAAGGTATTAGTGTCTTATCTGAGATTGGTGTGTGCTAAACCTAGTCTGAAGGTACTGTCACCCTCACGGTTGAGTCGAGGATGATGAATAACACTCAAGTCAAGATTGAGGTTGAGAAGTTTGATGGCAAAGGAGATTTTGGCATGTGGAAATTCAAGATGCTTATGCAGATTGAGAACTCTGGTCTAGACAGCGTACTTAATGAAGAAGAGATGAGTTCTATGACTCAGAAAGATAAGGAGATTGATACTGAAGTTAAACCTGGAATATCTCCAAGAGGTTTAACTAAAAAGGAGATGGATAAGCGTGCCAAGAACATGATTTGTGCAAGTCTTAGTAACCAAGTACTCAGGAAGGTTATGAAACAGACTACTGCACTAGGAGTTTGGAAAACTTTAGAGAAGGACTACCAAACAAAGACATTACCAAACAGAATCTACTTAAAGCAAAGATTTGCTAGCTTCAGGATGGAAGAGCATCGAAGTGTAGAAGAAAATCTTGATGTTTTCTTGAGATTAGTAGATGATTTGGAACGTCTAAATATCACAGTAAGTGATGAAGATCAAGCGATACAGGTCTTGTCTAGCCTATCCAAACAGTTTGATTCGTTGGTACACACTCTCAAGTATGGGAATGGAAAGGAGACATTAACTCTGCAGGAAGTTACTACATCTGCATATGCCAAAGAAGTCGAGCTGAAAGAAGCTGGGATGATCGGTAAGACGAGGTCAAATGCAGAAGGATTAATAGTAAGCAGAGGAAGGCCTGAGACTAAGACCCAAGGTCACTGGAAAGGGAGATCTAAAAGCAGAAGCAACAGATCAAAGTCTAGACCTAAAGGACCAGGAAAACCCAGAGAATGTTGGACATGCGGTAAAGAGGGTCATTACAAACGAGATTGTCCAGAGAAGAAAAACTGGAAATCAAATGAAGCTCCTAATCTAGCTCATGACAAAGAGCAACCCATGAATCTCACAGCAAGCATTCACGATCCTATGAAGGAACGGGTCATGGACTTAGGATGCACTTTTCATATTACACCGGAAAGAGATGTTTTGTTTGACTTCAAGGAAATTGATGGAGGTAAAGTCCTAACGGGTAACAACACCCAGTGTAAAGTTAAAGGTATAGGAAAAATTAAGATCATTAATTCAGAGGGAGTTCCAGTTATCTTAAGCGATGTGAGGTATATGCCTTCTATGGGCAGAAATTTAATCTCTTATGGTCAGTTAGAGAAAAATGGCTGCAAATATAAAGGAGAGGATTACACTATAACTTTCTATCGAAAAGGGAAGAAGGTTTTATCTGAAAAATATCAAGATGGGTTATATTACCTACAAGGATATGTTATCAAAGGTGAAGTAGCAGTGGTAAGGACTGAGACAAACCTAGCAAACAGATGGCATTCCAGATTAGGACACATGAGCTTGAAGAACTTGAATCTCTTGGTTAAAGGAGGATATTTGAATCCTAAAGAAGTACACACTTTGGATTTCTGTGAAAAAATGTGTCTTTGGCAAAGCTCATAAACAAAGTTTTCCAGAAGGAAGACACACATCAAAGGAGACACTGGAATATATACATAGTGATCTTTGTAGCTCAGTTTCTAATGAGCCAAGTCTCTCAGGGTGTAGGTACTTCTTAACATTCATTGATGACTACTTGAGAAAAGTCTGGATTAGATTTTTGAAGACCAAAGATGAAGTATTCGAAAATTTCTCTGAATGGAAGTCTCTAGTTGAAAACATTACTGAGAAGAAGCTGAAATATTTTCGAACAGATAATGGTCTTGAGTTTGCAACATCAAGATGGATAAGCTATGTACTGATTCGGGAATTAAACGGCATAAGACTTGTACGTATAACCCACAACAGAATGGGGTGGCAGAAAGAATGAATCGAACTATAGCTGATAAGATAAGGTGTATGTTGACTGAGTCGGGTCTAGATAAATCGTTTTGGGCAGAAGCTGCATGCACAACAGTGTACTTAATAAACCGATCTCCTAATGCATCACTGAAGTTTAAAATTCCAGAGGAGTTATGGACAGGCTCTAAGGTGGATTACAGTCACTTAACAATATTCAGGTGTGTGGCATATGTTCACATAACACAGGACAAAATGAGTCCTAGAGCTATTAAAGGAATATTCTTAGGTTATCCTCAAGGAGTTAAAGGGTATAGAGTATGGATTCCTGAAGATGGCAAGTGCTCTAACAGCAAAAATGTTGTGTTTGATGAGGAAATTTTTTATCATGACTCACGACAGGAGAATGAGAAACCTAAGAAACCTAAGAAAGTAAGGTTCAAACCCGAATTAATACAGGGACCCACAACTCAAGGACCTACCGGTCTAGGTGGAGCTAATCTTGATAATGGAGGATCTACTAGTCGAGGTGGAGCTAATCTTGATAATGAAGAATCTACTAATCAAGGTGGAGAAAATTCAGAGCAAGAAAGCTCAGAGTCATCAAGTGATTCGGAAAAGGGTGACGAGCCTGAAAGTATTAATTCAGAACAGTCAGAGCATCTAAATCTGGATGAATATGTGTTAGCAAGAGACAGGGATAGAAGGGTTATCAGACCACCATCGAGGTACAAATATGGAGATTCAGTTATCGCCTATGCACTGACTTGCGCAACTATCCTTGAAATGGATGAACCAAGGACAGTCGCAGAGGCAAAGAGAGGTAAAAACTGGAAAATGGAAAGAAGCTATGATAGAAGAAAAGGTCTCTCTTGATAAGAATGAGACATTTGAACTCGTTCCAAAACCAGATAAGCAGCGTATCATTGGGTGTAAGTGGATCTATAAATACAAGGAAGGAATTCTGGGGATTGAAGAACCAAGATACAAGGCTCGTTTAGTAGCTAAGGGTTATACACAAATAGAAGGAGTTGATTACAATGAAATCTTTGCGCCTGTGGTAAAACATGTGTCAATACGAATCATGCTATCTATTGTGGTGAATTATGATATAGAGCTGGAACAACTAGACGTCAAAACAGCCTTCTTACATGGAGTTCTTGATGAAGTGATATATATGGAACATCCTGATGAATTTATAGAAAAAGGAAAGGAGAACATGGTCTGCCTCCTAAAGAAATCTCTCTACGGACTCCAGCAGTCTCCGAGACAATGGAATCAAAAATTCAATGAGTTCATGAAATCACAGGGGTTTAAACGTTGCTCTAAGGACCCATGTGTTCACACTAAGGGAACGGATGTGAGAGATATGATCTATCTATTACTCTATGTTGACGACATGCTTGTAGCAGCTAAGGATATTGGGAAAATCAACTGTCTAAAGAAGAGTTTGAACAAGATGTTTGAAATGAAAGACCTTGGACCAGCATCCAGAATTCTTGGAATGGATATCAAACGAGACAGGAAGAACGGGATCCTAAAACTATCACAGGAAAGATATATCAAACAGGTTCTTAGAACATTTAACATGGAAGACAGCAAAGCTGTAGCCACACCAAGCAATTCGTTGTTCAAGCTAAGAAGTTTAAGACCGGAAGAGATAGAAATAGAAAGAAGAGAATTGGATACAGTCCCCTATGCAAGTGCAGTAGGGAGCTTAATGTATGCAATGGTCGGATCACGACTAGACTTGGGATATGCTATTGGATTGGTAAGTAGATTCATGGCAAACCCAGGAAGAAGTCACTGGGCATCGGTTAATGGATTCTAAGATATCTTAATGGAGCATCTAATGTGTGTTTAACATTCACAAAGTCAGAGGATTTTGACATAGAAGGTTTTCGGATTCAGACAACTCTGCAGACTTAGACAAAAGAAGATCAGTGTCAGCCTATGTGTTCAAAGTTGGAGGCAATACAGTCAGTTGGAGATCATGTTTACCACAAGTAGTTTCCCTATTAACCACAGAAGCAGAATATATGGCATTGTCTAAAGCTACAAAAGAAGATATCTGGCTAAAAGCTATATGCGAGGAACTAGGATTCAAAACAGACTCATTCAAGCTAAACTGTGACTCACAAACTGCTATTTGCCTAGCAAAGAACAGTGTTCATCATGATAGAACCAAACATATCGCAAATAAATATCATTACATTCGTGATATAGTGGAAGAAGGTTCAGTCAAGATTCAAAAGGTTCACACTACGGATAACGCAGCAGATATGTTGACTAAGAGTTTACCTGGTAAGAGTTTTGAGAAGTGCCTTGGCCTTCTCAAGTTTGTCCGGTAGTCAGGAGCAAAAACTTCTTGAGGTTCATGTTCTGTTGATTTAAGGACCTCGCAATAAGGACACTGGGAGTGGTCAGTATTGGTAACAGGAAATCAACACATGAGTTATCTTTCGAATGGTAAAATTTGAAAAGAACTCAATATACGGTATCAGAAGATTATCAAGTTCTGAAAGAACACAAGATGAGTTTAAACATCTAAGTTTTTTCTTTTAGTTCGAGTGGTAAACTCGAACATCTGATAAATAAACTTATAAACTGCTACGAGAAGGTTACCTTGAAGGGATGGTTGAAATGACTTAAAGCTTGAGTCTTGAAGGTTTTCATCTGGAAAATTAAAAGAAATCAGTAAGCTTACATATAAGTTATTCGGATCACAGATAAGGAAACAGAAAGAGGTTAGCAGGTTACAAATAAATGGAAGATCGAAGCTCAGAAGTCTCAGAAAATGTCAGCTAAACCCGAAGTGGTGGGATTAGTCGACAAATCTCATCTCGAAGGGTCTGCTGATTACACCGAGGAAGATCGGGGGTCTTGAGAAGCTGAGTCTTGAACGATATATATTTTGCGGTGGAGTTTAATAGTCAGAAGATCGCCGGGCTGGAAGAAGTTGATTGTTACCCAACTGGCAGTGAAGATCTTCGAAGAGGCGTGGCTGTCATCGGTTGCGTGTATGACGAAGAACCGAGAAAAACCAAAGAGGTGTTCTCGGTAATCAGAAGGAGTTGAATCGGTGAAGATCCTCAAAGAGAATATCCGACAAAGAAAGAAAAAGAGAGTCGTCGGTGGAGAGTGACTCTTGAGCTTTCTCGAGGCGGATAGAGACAAAGGTGGAGATTGTGAGGATGTTGTCTCTGATCCTCATTGCTGGGCTTCGTTAAGGGTTTTGTCACAAGGCCCATTACAAAGACATGGTGTGGGTTTTGGGCAGAAAACGTGTAGGCCCAAATAGCCTTAGGGCATTCATCTCTCTCTTGCATATATAAGAACGAATCACAAGTTTCTTCGAAGTCACAAAACACAGAGCATATTGCAAGGATCAGGTTGAAGACGAGTAATCACGGTCAAGAGGTTATTCAAGAGTTACCTGGATATTGCTATCGGTAAGAGAAAGGATTAGAACTTAGTTGAGTAGTTCTTGCTTGAGCTTTAGTGTGATAGTAGCTCGAGCTTATTATCTCTTTGTGTGATCGATCTATACGATAGTGAATTGGAAGCGAAGTCTTCCCCAGACGTACCGTAAGGGAACTGGGTTACCAAAGTCTTGTGTCTTTTCTCCTATACACATATAAACAAACAACAAGTTAGTATTGAGGTTAATGGATCAGAACACTTAACTAGATGAGCACTAGTTGAAATACAAGGTTTGAGTTAATAATCTAACGGATAAAACCTTACAGATTCAATCTAAAGATCTAGATATCTATAAGTTTTTAAAGCAAAACAAATATAAAAAATTTATCCATTAAAAATAAAGTAAATCACAAATATTAAGAAATTAAGAGATGTATATCCGATTTGCTACGCCTTTTATACATATAGATGTATATTTATAATTAAATATAGTTTTAAATGTATAATCTTATATAATTATTATTTTAACATATAATTTTATTTAGAATTACTTATAAAAATATTAAATTAAGAAAAGAATATAAAATCTTTACAGAAAACTATAATTTCCTAAAAACATTTTTATAATATTTTTTACTAATTTTAAAATTTATTAAACATATAGTTTCACTAATTTTACATTATATTTTATATTGTGTAAAATATATTTTTTAAAAAAATTATATAATACATTTTCAAATTTACTTATATTAAACAAATTGGATGAAGTATCTCCAAATATTTACGAATATTCGTAAATATCCATATATTTCATGGATATCTGAAAATCAGATAGCCGTATTTTTTGAAGTAAAGCAAATTAAAAAAAAATTAGATATATGCAAAGTACGAAACAAATCACAAATACTGAAAATATAGTATTATTCGATATGTGCCCATCCATGGTTGAAATATTGTACCTTGTCTTAGAAATGTTTTTAAATTGACTCATATATTTTCAAATATAGTCATTAGCCAGCTAATGTGCAGTCGTACAAACTTAAAACTCATGTAGAATGTAGCATGGTGTGTATATTTTTTCTTCAAACCTTTTATTTATCAACAGGGTTGGATCCAAAAATTTGGAAATTATAAACATTTAGTAAAATATTAATAAAAAAACTTCTTAATAGTTTGAGGATCTATATCTATATATAATCTTCAAAAAAAATGGAGCTAAAACTATGCCTGGAATTATTATCCGGGATCTAAGATCCGATCCTATCCGAAATTTAGGATATCCGGATAGTGAAAAACGGATCCGCCAAATTCGGATATCTGGATTTTTAGGTCCGGATATCCAGATCAGGATCCAATTTTTTTAAATTTAAACAAAATTAAAATTTTATTAATACTTATAGTTGATTTATTAATATTTATACATAAAATTAGTTCTGTAATATTATATTTTAATAATATTATATGCATAAATAAATTCAGAAATTTTGAAAAATGTTTAATTTATGTAATATTTTAGTTTTGGTATTTTCAAAAATATTTTTATTTTTGTAATTATTTTTACGGATCCGGATCCGGATACTCATGAATATCATAATATCTAGACGGATATCCGAAATCCGGATATCCGGAAGGAACGGATCCGAATATGAATACTAAAATTACGGATCTAACAGATTCATATCCGGATTCGAGTACCTTAAATTTCCCAAATATCCGGATCTGTCTCAGGCGTAGCTAAAACTGATGTTTCATTCAGCTATTCATAGATCTGGACCTGCGTATTAAAGTTACGTTGAAACCTAATGACTAAGAAAACATCAAGGTTTCTTCTTCTTATGTGTTTATTATCTCATCGGCAATATTGATTCTGCACACAAAATCCTTAAATATAATTTCCTAATTTGTGTTTTATAAGTGAAAAACGTGTAAATTGGTTATAGTGTAGTTCTCACAACTGATCGAAGTTCTATTTTTTCATGGCTGTAATTGGTAACAAAGTCTTAACCCGCGCTTTCCAAACGCGAAATATTTTATGATGAAAAAATCACTATTAACTTAACAAATATTTTGTTAATTTGAAGAATTTGTGTATTTAAAATATTTTTGACCCGCAATTAAACCGGTCAATCCAGTGATCTGATAAATCAATTTAGGTTTTTAAAAAATATATATTAAAAATCACTAAAACTCGAGACTAACCGATTGATCGATATATAATCTAATTAGATTTGAATTGTTATAGTTTCATAATTTGTCACCTTTTAATTGAAATTTTAAAGTTCATTATTTTGTAATTTTATGAAATTATGACTTTTCTACAAAGTTTTGATAAAAAATGATAGATATAAAATAATAAGAACTATAAATATGTCTTGATCATATTACTCCATTTTATATAGCTTAATTAATTTTATTATAATTTTTTGTATAATTTTTTTTAACAATTTGATTTATATTATAATCGATTTAAATTTATTGTTAACAATTAGTGTTAAGCATTTTTTTTAGATAACATATATTTTGAACATTTTTCAAAATTAGTTTTGTTATTATATTTATTGTGCAATGAATAATGTTTATATATATATTATGTATATAATATATATATCATGTAATGGCTGAAATTGAATTATTATGTTAATTAAATTAATGATATAACCATTATTTAGGAAATATAAATAAATAATCTCTTAATTTAATTGATTTATTATTGATTAAAATGTTTTTGTAGTATTTAAACATGTAGATAAGTTCTATTCATTTATTTTTTATAAATTATTTGAATTTTTTAAATTATTAGAAATTATTAAAAATGAGATTTAATGTTTTGTATTGTTTGGACACAAGATTAATTATAGTGTTGTTTCGAAACATGGATAATATTATAAAGAAAGAAGTATCTAAACTATCAAAACAAGAATACAAATTATATTTAACCATGATTTTTCTTAAATAATTACAATGGCATGTCACTGATCAAAACAAAATAATTTTAAACATTTATTAACTCATTAATTTCGTAGACCAATAAAATCGTTAAACCAATCCGGTGAGTAGAAAATATAATTTATTAAATTTGACCATTACATACCTTAATTAAAATCGTTAAATTTATTCATTCCAAACCAATACTCATGGTTTTCTTTGACCTCACGTTGAATAAATTATCTAATCCATTACTAACCAAACGATTGATCATAAATTTTAAAAAATATAAAATTTATTATTTAGATGAGATAATGTTTCTTTGTAGCAAAACTATAGTGTACAACAATCTTCACATCGAAGATTTCTTTAGCTTAAAGATATCATTAGATTTTTTCTGCATAGAAAATTGAAACTAAATATGCTATCTTCCTTGCAAAACTCAATACCATTCAAAAAATGATTCCTACTTCCATGCAATCACCATTTAATATAGAAAATGATAACCAAATATTTTTCTATCTGAAAAAGACAACATCCAATTTTTTTTTCCTATTTCTATGCAGTCACCATATCAAAAAAAATATTTTAAGTAACACAATCAGTATATTCGAAAAATTAGAACATGCAAAACACATATTCCTTATCTTTATAAAGTATATTTTGTTTTTACTATGGTATAATCTAAAAGAAAAGTATATAAAATAATTAATTCATATGTTTGGTTTGATTTTGCGTTAAAAACAGAATTAACAAAATGTTTTTTTGTTTACTGCTTTGGTTTCATTATTTTCTGGTTTGTCTAAATGATGTATTTGTTATTAAAAATCTTAATAAAATATTCTAATTTTGTATTCAACTTTAAAACAAAACTAGATCTGGATCCGCGCGTCAGCGCGGGTATTAAGTTTGTGTTTTTGTATGTGTTAACATAGATGTAAAAATATATGAATGAGCATTTTACCCGATATTTGAACCCATATCCGAACCCAATCTCAAAAACCCAAATCGAAATCCGAACCGAAGTAGCAAAATACCATAACGGATATTGAATTATGAGAGATTGGATATTTGAATCCGAACGGGTAATATTCGAACTTGAATAGATATCTGAAGATATACGAACTTATGCATATTTAACTTTATATTTCTAGATTACTTCTCTAATTTTGTTTAAAATATTTATATTGATATTACTCATACTTTAAGATCATATAATATACATATAATTACATGCATTAAAACACAATATATAAACTGAAAAGACAAGCATTAAAATAGAAAACTTAAAGAAAACACCTTAATTTAAGTGAAAAAGACAAGCATTAAAATAAGAAGCTTAAAACACATTAGTTTAAGTGAAAAAGACAAACATTAAAATAGAAAACTTAATTAAATTCTCAATGTCATACCATTGTAAATAAAAGTGAAAACTTAGAAGTATTTTATATGTGTATTTTTGTTTTAATAAAGTAGATATTTATAATATAATTTAATAAAACCCACATGTATACTTAAACCTCTAATAGTTTACTGTTTAATTTACCAAATAAACTAAATAAAAACACAATAAATAAAAACACAATCTCATAGTTTATATATGAAAGTTAATCACATTGAACAAGACACACCAATATCAAACCTGAAAAACATATGAATCTATAACATAATAAGTATACACAATTAAATTTGTCAAATTTTCAAAAATAAAAAATATATAATTATAAAAAATAAACACCCGTGCGGACGCACAGATAAAAGCTAGTATTGTTTAAAAATATGGATTATAGTATAGAGAAGAGAATATTAATGAATTAATGTTAGTTTTACTATAAAGTAGAAATTTATATTTAATTTTAAAAACTTACAAAATAAAAGTCAGGTCCAACATAATGTTTCTGTTTTAATAAGATAGATCAATAGAGTAAAAGAAATAGATGGGATGAAAGGAATCTAACAATACTAAAAGTTCTCTATACTCAACTTTTAGCATGTCTACGTAAGCATAAAAATCTACCAATGATATGTCTTTGTTTTTGTTTTTGTTTTTGTTTTGCCACTTCACTATTTTTTGTCGAAATGAGCCAAATGTTTTGGGCTTTTCAAATTATTTAGTGACCCATTTAAGACCTATGTGAAGCTTTCTTCGTCAATCGTGTCCTGATGAAACATATACACCCGCGTTTTCTTCTTCTTCAATCATCTTAGACGATTTCCCTCCATAGCCATCGTTTCCACTCTCTCCAAATCTCTGTTATCTACTTCAGCAATAATATTCAGACCAATAAAATACTCCCAAAACCCCACGTCAACAATCACGCTTCTCTAATAGACTGACTTTTAATTTTCTTCTCCTCATACTTCACGTTTCTACAAACGATGGTCTTCTCATCTCCCATACCTTCCTCCAACTCTCATGATTATATATTGATTCAATCCACAAACTCACTTAATATAGATCCATT
This sequence comes from Sinapis alba, assembly GCA_012274485.2. Taxonomy (NCBI): domain Eukaryota; kingdom Viridiplantae; phylum Streptophyta; class Magnoliopsida; order Brassicales; family Brassicaceae; genus Sinapis; species Sinapis alba. The sequence continues at coordinate 124,944 of MU105737.1, read as the reverse complement.
CGATTGTTTGATTCAATTTCGTCACCTCCACTTCAGTACAAAATACAATTTTCCAGTTTTAAATCCAATTCAACTCGGGAATAGTCCGGGTATCACTGAAAAAATGAGTTGTACGATGGTGGACAAGTCCTTAAACGCTAACCAAAGCAGAACCGGAGCTGAACTCAAGAGATCATTTGGTAAGCGAGAGACATATATGTTAGAAACAAGTGTTAACCGACTCACTATCCTTGATTTTGTGCTTTTACCATAACTAATTTAGAAATCTTTTTTTTTTTTGTGTGTGTGTCAGGTATGGCCTTTAAGACGACAGTGCCCACGAACGCAACGGCTGCCCAAAATCAGAAGAAGTAAGCGTCAAAATAATTTGACCTTTTAATTCGACATCTGAAAGAGTGACATTAGACAGGTTTCTTTCGAGTTTCCTCATTCCTGATTTTTGTAAAACTGGTGAGATGTTTTTCAGTTGATCATTTGAGGTATGGATACACAAACATGATGCAAAAGAAAAGTCATAAGGTCTCTAAATTCCAGAAATTTTAAATATGCAAACTCACTTGACTTCTTCGTATGTTTTCAGTGAAAAGCTAACAATTGCATAATTCCGTACCTTATGAGCACATGTATGTTAGTTTCTGTCGTACATATTTCTACTCTGTTCCACTTACATTATGGTTTCAAACTTCAACTGAGTGTACCATATCTCAAATCCGTTTTGAAATCGGTGTACTGGTATCTATTTTTAAGGTAAAACGACGATTTGTTTTCCAGGTTTCATGTCCATCTTACTTTTGATATGGGTTTAGAATGTATTTGTACAACTTAACTTAGGATATGTTATGTATTTGACTTGCAGGCCTATACGTTGGTGCACTCAGACCTAAAGGCACTGAGATAGTACAACTTCATCGTAAGTATGGACACTAGAGTAATGCAGATGAAAGTAACTCCTCAGATATTGATTTCTTTGAATATACGTACTGAGGCTGTGAAGCTACATGGGATCCAAATGTGTCGGCTGGCCAGGTTATTTATCTATTTAGTGTTTTAGACCTAACTTTTTCTTTGTTCACCGTAGAAATCCGATCTTAGGAATCCAATATATAGCCCAAGTAATCTTTTTGCCTTCCCTTTTCCACAGATCTCTTCTTTTTTTTCATCTGACCAAAAAAGCTAATGTCAACCTTCATGTTAATATAACATTTTCTCCACTTCTATTCTTCGAACCTCTGTTTATTTCAGTAATTCTCCAATGGCAACTACCCTTTCAATTCTCCCATCTCCATTATGACTCGCCTCATTTAGACAGAACCCCTGACATGAACCACTCGACTCACTTTCTCACAAGTGAACCTTTTTAGAGGGATATGAGCTACTGCATCAAATGGAGCCTTTTATTAATCAGGTTTAAGATACAATATTCTTTGTAGTCTGTCTTTTTTTTGTTTAATTAAATTTCTGAAATTTCTTTGTAGTTTGTCCGTTCTTACGTTAACAATAACTCACAGATTATGTGTTTAATTTAAATCTTATATTAGGTGTTGGATTACTCACACCATTCTTACAAAAGAAGTTTGATCAAATCACTTACCACTCAAGTAATTTCAAAGCAAAAATAAAATAAAAAAATGTAAGTGATTTCTTTTAATGTATGTCAGTTGGTTGAGAATCGCTCATGTCCCGGTGCGTGTTCATGCTGCCAACTGAGAATTTTGTTGCTGTGAGGTTTACTCGGTTGGTTGGATCAATATTTTTTTAGGCCATTGGAGAAATGCTGCATTATTCAAGAGGAATCGGTTGTTGGAGATGACATATTTTTTCTCAAATGTTATCTATGTACATAGCGCCAGTATCAAATGGTATACAAAACTTCTAACATTTGCCAATCTTTGTTTCTGAAAGTATTAGAAGCAGCTGAATGAATTGTTCAGGGCCCAACAATTTTACTCTGTACCTGACACGCTCAGGAACCTAAAATCAAGACTTGCTAAGGGACTGATAATCAAGTGCACTAAATGCAATCTGAAATTTTACTCTGTAGCTGACACGCTCAGGAACCTAAAATCAAGACTTGCTAAGGGACTGATAACTCAGAATTTTTAAGATGAATAAGGTAAAAAAAAGTTTCAATGAATTATTTTTGTATTTGACTTTAAATTTTAGGTCATATTTTTAAAAACCCTTCAAAATCATTTTACGTTGAGAATTCAATTAAATGAAATATAACAATACACTAATAAAAATTAAAATAAAAAAACTCCAAATAAAGATCGACAAAGTAACAAATGTGATAAAAATAGAAAAAGTAAAAAAAAATACAAATTAAAATTATATCACTTCCCTGTAACTAAAGGAACAAATTTCAATCAAGTTATTCAGTTATTACATTTTAAAATCAACCATAATTTTATAAACTGAACAACTTCTAAAATAGAAGATAAAAAAATATATATAAGAAAATGTTATATGCATTACCAAAATCTTTTATTAAGTGGATGGATAAATATTTTTTGAATACTAAAACAATTTACCAAAAAATAATACAAAAAAATATAATAAATTTAAGGGCAATTCTCTAAAATAGCCCTTTCAAGTTTTTGTCACTAAAATAGATATAAAAATGACCAAAATAACCTCTTATTATTTTGAGTTTTTTATTTTTTATTTTTTTAAATTTAAAACTCCATCCCCAAAACTCTACCCCTTAAATCTAAACCCTAAGTCTAGATTAGTTAACCCTATGGGTAAATGTGTTTATTTACCTGTTTAATAAAAAAATTGTTCATTTTCTTATTTGTATGCTATTTTTATGAAAATAAACTAAAAGAGTCTATCCTAGAGAATTTCTCTAAATTTAATTATAAATAATAAATAATAAATCAAAAAGAGATTATATAAAATATGTGTCATCAAAAATTGTGTATTTATTCTAACCATTTCTCAAAATAATTTTTGAATACTAAAAAGTTATATTGTTATATAAAACAAATTAACTTACCAATTTATATTCCCGATTTATGGAAAAAAATATTTATAAGGTCATAAACATTATATAACACTATTTTAAAATCAAATAGCTAATATTCTGTACACAAAAATGTAAAATTTATTAATAAAACATTTGAGAATTATGAAAAAAGGTTATAATTTTTTAAAAAAATAACATTAAAAAAAAGTAAAAGGCTAGATGACTATTAAAAACAATCCGCGCATAGCGCGGAAAAAAATCTCTAGTAATGATTAATAAAACTTAATAGAATTGAATTATCATTCCCTTTATTCACTATTTTTTAAACGTTGAATGATTTTTCTTAAAAGAAATGTTGTTTTTCATTGATGATATTAATTGTGGTTTTGCATGCCAAAATCAAATGATAATAATTGTTTCTAGTTTCTAGAATAGTTTTTGGTTTTTGTTTTTCTAAAAACCAAATTTTAACCAATCAAGCTTTTTGAGAATTAGCTTTCTTAAAATCTAGGGAAACTAGTTTTTAAAATAACTGTTAATTTCTAAACAAAAACTAAAAACCAATTTTTTCTGTTTGAAACTTTTTACATTTATTTATTATTACTACAAATACAACTTACGTAAGTCATGATATGGATAATAGCTAAAGACACTTTACTAAGATATGGATAATACGTAGACACTTTCCTAAAGCATTTTTATTTTCTAACAATAATCCCTGAGCATGTTTTTAATTTAGTATTGTAAATTACATATATGCTAATCATAGTAAAGATTTCTTGTACTAAAACTACTATATTATTTGAATGTTACTTTATCTTATAATAAACTGATGTAAACAAAATAAATCCTATAATTTTTTTAACTTATCAAAAAAATAAATTTAATTATTTGAAGTTAGTTATTAGAATATATATATATATATATATATATATATATATTGTTGATAACTTTGATTTTGTATAGATAAATTAATTTTTTATTTATTTTACTTTCATACATATAAGCTATATTTCCTATTTTTTGTTATACTTAGTATTTCCTAGAACTAGAATTATTATTTTTCTTTCTTTTAATCTTTCATACTTATAATATTTCCGATTCACGATAGTTTTATTTTTTTGTACTTTTTATTTAACTTTGAACACTTTTTTAACACCGTGAATTTTTTATTTAAATAACTTTATTGAATAAGTTTATGTGTGTTTTGATGATGTATTTTTATATTTTATTTTTCAGAATAAACATTTTACTTTTTAATAAAAAATCATTTTATTAATTTTAAAATCAAAAACTAAAAACTAAAAACCAAAATCTAAAACAACCATTCAAGATTTTCAAAAAGCTAAAATCTATTGGAAAAACAAAAACTAAAAACCAAAATCTAAAAACTAAAAACCAAAAACTAAAAACCAAAAACTAAAAACTATGAAACAATCATCACCTAAGCATAACTGTTTTCCATAATATTTTTGATACAGCCTTTTTTGTTTGATACAGCCTTTTTTGTTTGATACAGCCTTAATAATATAACTACACATGATCAAATGTTACATGATCATCTTACAAAATTAAAATATATAGTATTAATTAGTATGCAGTGATGTTTATTTTTATTTCCAACTCTATTTTAACAATGATGATAACTAGATGGATTATTATTATTTACTACAAGGTATTATCGTGCATATAGTAACTCGACCTCTCTCCTCTTAAAACAAACTTTTTTTTTTTGCTAATTTCTTTAAGAAAACTTGACTTTTTTTTTCTTTTTTTTCCTTTTGCTAATTTCTTTTAAAAAACTTGACCCTCATTTTTTTTCTTTTGCTAATTTCTTTAAGAAAACTTGACCCTCTCTAGTGTTAGCTCTCACTGGTTTCAGGCTGCGAAAATTTGACGACTATGCTTCCTTCCTCCTTCTCCTCCTAAGTCATCAATTATTAAATATATAAGTTAAATAAGAGAAAATGATTAGCGTTAGTTACAAAAAAAAAAAGCATGACAAAAAATATTGTTTCAAAAAGAATGTCAAATTATAAAATTCCGGTTTTTTTGATTCGCTTTACAACATATCTTTGCAATATTTTTCGGAATGGATGCCAAAATGAGTTACAGCTCATGAGCTATCTCTGTTCACCTAATTTTTGTATGAGCATGAGCTTTAGTTTTCAAGCTTATTTAATAAACATATGCTTAATGATCGAGTTTAAATTAGATCATGAGTTATATGAACGATTTTTAATGATCATGAGTTAACTCATGAGTTTTGTCGTTTTTATACTTAATATATATGGATGAATTCTCTTTTCCTTATGTAAGAAAATATATTATCTATATTAATCATATTTATCCTCTAAAATTAAAATATAAAACTAATTTTTTAAATATATATATATATAAATATTGATATCAATCACTAGATCATATATCTTTATAATTAAAATGTAAAAAAATATTTACAAGACTCTCACAATAAATATATATATATATATCTCTTTATGATTTGAAAAAATGAACTTTTGGAGATGAATCATCTCAAGACTCTTATGTGAAATATATTTTTTATATCAATAATTTAGCTTTAATTTAATTTATTATTAGGTGTTGGTTTTATTTTGTATTTAATATTAGTGTTTTAGATTTTTAATATTTAAATTATATTATGATTTTTATAGATTATAATTTTTATTTTTTTATATTTGATCACGAGTTAGCTTATTTAATTTATGATCTTGATGATCTAAGTTCGAGTTTACGTATTGAAGCCTATATAATAAATGTCATGATCTCACTATGAGCTGAATTGAGTTTAGCGAGTTAGTTCATTTTAACACCTCTAGTAAAAATAAATAAATATTGTAATTAAGTTGTGAAAAAATACTACACTTATATATATATATATATATATATATATTAATATTTCATAAGTATTGTATACGATAAATTAAAAATTTATGTTTTAACTGTGTTGGTTCAAAATAAATAATAATTCTTTATAAATAACAATCCATTAATAGTATAAGATAATAACTATTACATATTCTTTTTTGAGTAAAATAATTAGTATATATTTCTCAAAAAATACTTTAGGGAAATGCTTTGTTGAAAATTATAACATGTTTTAAGATTCAATAAAAATCATTTATAGTTTTGCAACTTATTTTTACTATTGTTTGAATTATGTTTTATGAAGAATTCATTTTTTAAAAAACCTGTTTTATATAATATTAGTATATATTTAGAAGTCCATAATTTTATAAATTAATACTTCCTCCGTTCCATTAAAATGGAAGTTTTAGACATTTTACACAGTTTAAGAATACTTTTATAATACCAAAAATACATTTGTCTCCTCTTATAATTACAAAACAAATAAAATTATTTAATAGTTTCTTTTAATAGTTAGTAAGGGTAATATGGGTAAACAAGTAAAAAAGTTGCATTGGAAATTACAAATTTCTATCTTCAGGAAACAAAAAAAAAATCTCAAAACTTCTATTTTAATGGAACGGAGGTAGTAAAATATAACAGTTCCAATATTATTAACTTGTAGAATTTTTTTTCTAGATTACATATGTTCTTTGTTCGATGGAGACTACAAAAGAATGTTTAATTTCTTCCATTTATAATTACAGTACGACTTAACGAACTTCTTTAGTGGTTTTGCTTGCCCTTAATCTTAAAGCATTGGAAAATTCTGATAGCTTGATTAGTACTCTATAAAATATCAAACAGAATATCTAATGTTCCAGAAATCATTAGGCTGTAATTAAGGTGTTTGAGTAATACTATTGCCTACACGGTTTATTCGGAACTTAAGCGGAGACTGTGTTAAAGAATTAGTTATTTATTTAGTATATATTTTATAATTTCATTACATACTTTTTTTTAAAAGTTGTGTTTAGTTAAAAAACTGTTTTGATGAAACATACAAAATTAGATATATTAGAAAAACCATACATCTTCTAAATATACAATAAAAACAAAATTGGAGAGAAAAGATATCATCACTTGTTTATATACAGATAAATTGATGGTGGAAATGATATAACTAAATTAGTTATAATGTAATATAATGTTAATTGGTTTAACCAATTTATACTAGCTTAGTCTGTTTAGACTAATTTAAATTGATTTCAAATAATTTCCATTGATTTGAACTATATAAATCGGATTTAAGAAAATTGTTATGGTTATTAAATTTTTATAGAATTAGCGTCAAAACAGTTTATTCGAAATTAGATAGGGATTGTGTGTTAACAAATTAGCTAATTATTTTAGTATATATCATATATTTTTATTACATATTTTAAATAAAATATATGTTAAAGTAGAAAAATATTTTGATAAAATATACAAAGTTAGCTATATTAGAAAAATCAGACAAACCTGTGAATTTACAATTAGAAAAAAAATTGGAGAGAAAAATATATCATCGGTTGTTTATATACATATAAAATTATGCTGAAAATGATATAACTAAATTAGTTATAATGCAATATAATGTTAATTGGTTTAACCGATTTATACTAGTTTAGACTAATTTAAATTGATTTAAATAACTTTCACTGATTTGAACTACACAAATCGGATTTAAGAAAATTATTATGATTATTAAAATTTTATAGAATTAGCGTCAAAACAGTTTATTCGAGATCTAAATAGGGACTGTGTGTTAACGAATTAGCTAGTTATTTTAATATATATTGTATATTTTTATTACATATTTTTTAAAAATATATGTTAAAGTAGAAAAATATTTTTATAAAATATACAAAATTAGTTGTATTAGAAAAATCAGAGAAACTAGTGAATTTACAATAAGAAACAAAATTGGAGAGAAAAATAAATCATCACTTGTTTATATACAGATAAAATTATGGTTAAAATGATATAACTAAATTAGTTATTATCCAATATAATGTTAACTGGTTTAACCGATTTATACTAGTTTAGACTAATTTAAATTAATTTAAAATAACTTTCACTGATTTAAATTACATAAATTGGATTTAAGCAAATTGTTATGATTATTAAAATTTTATAGAATTAGCGTCAAAACAGTTTATTCGAGATCTAAATAAGAATGTGTATTAACGAATTAGCTAGTTATTTTAATATATATTATATATTTTTATTTTATATATATTTTTTTTTTAATGTAAAAGTAGAAAAATATTTTGATAAAATATACAAAGTTAGCTATATTAGAAAAATCAGACAAACTTGTGAATTTACAATAAGAAACAAAATTGGAGAGAAAAATATATTATCACTTATAGATAATTGATGGTGAAGATAATATAACTAAAACTAGTTATAATTCACTATAATGTTATTTGACTAACCGGTTTATACTAGTTTCGATCATTGCAAACCAATTTAAATTGATTTTGAATAACTTAAATTAATATGAGTTACATAAATCGCATTTTTGAAAAAAGTTTTATTTATGATAGATTTGCTTCATACACTCTGATATTAAGAACATTGGGAATATCTTATATATCGACTTACACACAAAATGGACGTACTGATTTCGACCATTCCAAATACTAACGGATTGTGCCAAGTTAACATAATTAACACAGTCTTCTGAGAGTCAAGGAGGCACACCATCTTTATAATAGGATATAAAACAAAAATATTTTGCGATGACATATTTTATAAAAGATCTTTAAATATCATATTTATTGTTTGGAATGGTCGCACCAGGGGCGGATCCAAAACCTTAAATAGTATGAGGCAAACTTATATTATATGAGACTCATATAGTAAAGAATATTCAAATTAAAAGTATAAATCTAAATTTAGTACTAATTTCTCAGAAAAAAAAAACAAAATAGCATGGGGCACACTGATTCTCCCCTATACCAGTCGGATCCGAGAGATCCATTTTCTCAAAAAATTTAGATATCAAACCTCAGAGATAAATTTTATATTTCTTAGTTCTCTCTAATTTTTCGTGTTAAAATTCAGAGAATTATTTATCCCATATATTTCTATTGGTGATAAGTTTTTGACTAATTTTTTTTCTTAACACTTTTTGTACCGGAATTTGGTGATATTCATACGCCATGCGCACGATCCAACCAAGGCTGAAATCTTGTCTAGGGACCAAATGCATAACCATAGAATTGGAATACATGTAATCGGCTAGGAAACCGGCCACCATGAGTGATGTTTTATTGTTGGTATTAACTTCGTAAACCCTTTTCTTCTAAACTAGACAAGACAACTACTGAAAGAGTTTTTTAAAAAATCAAAGAAGGCAAATTGATAATCACTCACTTGAGTTATGGACCTCTTCCTCTTCGCGACTTAGAGGGCGGAAAATAAATGGAAGGCGGTCCAGGAGGTGGATAAGACATGGGGTACGATGGTGGATTCGACGATGACTTCGGACCTACTAATAAATTGACAAGATCGTATGATTATTCTCAACAATTTTTTTTAAAAAAAAATTATCGCATATAGAAGCATGTCAGTATATCACAAAGATTTATAAAATGATATTAATAAAAATCTTTCTTCGTTTCAAAATTAGAATATGAGAAGAGTGTCGAAAGTAAAACTAACGTGTGTAACGTATAGCTTCGACGACTCCAACTTGAGAAGAGATAAACAAACGGAGAAGAAGCATAGAAAGTATAAGATAAACAGTGTGTGACGTTTGTGTAACCATTTTGGGGTAAGTGGTAGACTTTTTTTTTTTTTTTTTTTTTTTTTTGCCATTACAAGACCAGCCCATGCATGATTTATATAGCAAAGGAAGCATCATTCAAATATCGACTTTTCTATTCAACGTAGTTTATCGTCGACGTCAGCACGACTTTATGCCAAGTTTTTTTTTGATTTTTTTTTTTTTTGTAATTAATGGCACGAGTAGAAAAATTTACACCGATACAAATGATGATAAAAGTCAAGGTTACATATAGTTCCAATTTCGGTTAGTTGAAGTGATGAAAAAAACGATTCGAACCTAGAAAGTGGAAACCTATTTTCTGAAATGTAGAAAATAAAAGTCATCTGGCACGTAATATAGATGACAAATGATGGGACATGTGTCTAAATAACATGACCTAAATTGCGAGGTATGGTATTATACAGTATGTTTTATTTATCAGGTCTATATGCTGCTTTAATTGACTTTTATCTTTTATAGGGATTAAGGAGATGAAGGTGTTAGACCACTTCTGTCGGAAGTTTTCCTTTTAAGACTCTAAATATATATATTATGTATCTATATATATCATATAAATTTAAATATATGTGGAGTTCATAACTATTGTGGAACCTCATAAATAAAAATTCTTATTGATTTTAAAAATCCTCTTTTAAAAATTCTCATCTATTTTTAATAGAACCCTACAATTACTTATGTCTATATAATATATACATACATAACATATATATTTACAAGGCTTTCGTTTTCTTAGCTTACTGTTTTTTTTTTGGTAAACATGTTAAAATTATTACAAGTTTTCAGTTTTTTACCGACACACAAAGAAGACAAGTAGCAGAGCAAAGTAAATACAATCTAACACAGACTCATACTTCATATTAGGGCCTATCTACAAGAAAAACAGCAGCAACAAGAAGGAAACATCAGAGACTGAACATTCGCTTACCACAGAATCGAACCCGCAGTTAATATAAGAGCTTGTACCCGGTAAATATTGGCATACCTGGTGACCAACTCTTTAAGATCGGATTGTCAAAAACAGCTTGCTAAGTCCACCTAATTTGTGGCCTTCAAGGACCAATTGTTATCCTCGCGACCAAGGACGCCGACATTGAGAAAGTCGAGCTTTATTTAGAGATGGAGCACCCATGAGCCGTTACACGCCAACAAACCTGCACCGAGAAGACAGAAACAACAACCTTCACCCTAGGGGAAGTGGACCGAGGAAGCCCTAGATCAATCCAAGAACCCTGATGCCTCAGCACGCTCCGTCACAGAGGAGCTTTGCCGCAGATGACAAGACCAAAAACTATTCTCCTAGCACACACCCCTACGACGGAGAATCCGCCGTTGACCATTCCGGCTTGGAAACAAAAGCAACTCAGAGAAACCCCTGAGAGAAAGGTTGACCGGCCCAAAGACACACCGCCGGAAACGAACAAGATAAGTGAAAGAAGAACCGCAATTCCACTGCCTGAAGGAACCCAGGACACATCCAGCCAAGCAAACCCTCTCACCCAGCGGAGAAGAGCGAATAGAGAAGGCAAGAGGAAGGAGAGAGATCTCTCTACCAAAGTCCGATCTGACACCAAATCACAAACTCAAAGACAAATTTTCCGATTTGACCTCCGCATGTAGGAGATGGTGGTGTGAATATTGAGGCAATTGTTTCACCATGAGACTCATATTAATTAGCCTTTAAGTATTAAAATCACATGACATTATTTCAATTATCTTTTCCATAATATAATTTTCAGTGATATACTTATTGAATTTCTAAGCTCTAATTTTCCAAATCCAGTATGATTCAAAATTTTCCAATTAAGCTAACTTTATTGATAAGAGAAAGGTATATATGTTGCAACAAAAAAAGCTATGGGCTTTCATTAAAAAATATGAATGCAATAACATTGGATTTCATATATTTTAAACTCAACGATGTGTTAATTAGATGAATAGGATAGAGTTTTATATTGGCCATCATAAGAGAAATGGAGTTGCTTATATATTGTCAAGCACTTAGTATAATTCAAAGTCTTGGAACTGAGAGAGGATGGTTCTCTTCACTCGCGCACCGCTGCCACCATCTGGCCGGCTCAGTTTGGCAGGGGTCGGATTTAGATTTGGGCTTGGATGCAGAATAATATCGTTTCAGAACCACTACAAGATGTTCATTTTGGGTCCAATTAAACTCAATATTTTTTGCTTATTTTCAATTTGAAAACAACATGTATTTTGTTTTAAAACAAAAAATAGTTGTCTCAAAAATATCACACAATTTATTCATCGTCATATAATTAAATGATAAGAAAGAGTGAACGAGTCTTGAGGAATAAGTTTTGTAAATTAAACTTCCCGAGATCTTTGACAAATCCTCACTAACGAACACACATTTTGCAACAGTTATGGGAAGTCGCTCCTCGTCTATCACTTTAGATATCAGTCTCTTTTCTTCTTCATTTGATACTTTTTTACACATCGAAAACCAACAATCAAAATCCCAAAGTGTAAGTCTTTTAAGTCGAGAATGTTTCGTAGAGTTATAGTTCATAGAAACAGTTCACGAGTGCCGCGTGATTGTTCATCATGGTTTTATCCTAGGACTTATATTTTCTATGATCTGTCGCACATACGGAGCTCCTCTGTGGTTTTATCCTAGGACTTATATTCTCTATGATCTATCGAATCTCTGTTGTTTATAAAAATGTTTTCATTTCAGATTTCATTCTGTCTTATTTGCTTAACATCGTATTATTTTGATTGTTTATATCAATTCGATTTTCCGATTTTTACAGTCTTAAGTCTTTATCGCTTCTATCTAAAGCAATTAATTGGATAGAAAACATGTTTATAAAAAAAAAATCACAAGGAGTTGCAAACATTTTTTGTTTTGTTTTGAAACGGTGTTTGCGATTTGCAATTTGCATATACGTGAAATGTTTCTGTTTTTGTATAGACGGGTTTGCGTTTTGGTCTGTAGCACTATCCCAAAATGCTTATTGAAGCATGATTCTAAAAACATTATATAAACGATTTGTTTCCTCAGACGTCTTAAAAAGCGAGTTGTGAAACAATCAAAATGCATATACATATAGTTTATGCAAACGCTTAAGAGCGAGTTTGCAAAATGGATCTTGGCTTATTATCGTAGCTGACAAAGAATGCTTTTAGGTAATCTTTAGTAAAACCAAATAAACAATATAGATTGATTATACAATTATTTTGTATAAATGTATTGTTTTATATTCATATATCAGTGTAATAGTACACTATCTTGTTTGATGTTTTGTAGAAAATGACGAACGATAACAACAACATCATCGATGCTCAAACTCCACTCAATGTTGCAACAATTGATGCAACTTTGGAAACCGCTGGAACAACAACAATAACCGTTGCAACAACAAAAAATGTCATTCCAGTGGATAATATTGCTGATAAAACCATGCGTTGTAGTATATTCGATGCTAGTCTTTATCAAATGATTTCAGTTCAAGGAACCACAAGTGCTCCAGTTGCAGCTCCAATTCTTCCGGCTATACCTGGTGTAATCACTCATGAATCGATGTCAGATAATTTTGATGGCAAAGACTTCAAAACATAGAAGAAGAAAATACTTTTCTTCCTCACAACAATGAAGCTGGACAAATTCATCCAAGAGGATAAGCTATTGTTCCTCGCGGGATTAATGATGTGCACACTTTCATGTGTTAACATATGGGTGCATTTCGATTTTATATGCAAATGATGGATTTTGGGTCGTTTCATTGTCCTATTGTACGGAGTCTACAGTGAGATTCCAACAGCAAAGAGCTTTGGAGATTCCTGAACAAGAAGTACACATGTAAGGATGATGGCTGCCATAAGTTTGTTGTTGTAAAATTTCATGACTTCAAAATGGTGAATTCAAAATCTATCATAGATCAAATTGGAGCGTTTCAGTTTATTTGCCATGAATTCACTACAAAAATATATGTGAATTGTATCATTTAAATTGTATCACAAAATTAAATGATACAGTTTCCAATCATTTATTTGTAAATGATACAAAATATAGATAACTTAGCATCAATTTATAACAACTGATGTCATTATTAATAAATTTAACATCATTTTAATTAACTGATATAATTTATTCTGATTCGCGTCACTTTAATAAAACTGATGCTACTATATTAAATTATATCATTTAAATAAATGATGTAAATTTATTCTGGATTAAAATCATTTATGCAAATGTTACAAATTTTACATCAATTAAAAAGTGATTCTAATTATGTATATTTATTTCGAAAATAACTATTAGTATTAACTTCAATTATAAAAAATGATGTAACTATTTCTCTCTTTGCCATCAATTAAATATAAATGATACTATTTTATCCTAATTTGTATTAATTAACATATTTGATATTTTTTAGAAAAACTAACGTAATCCTGGATATATTACTTTTTCATCATCATTATAATTTCTGTTGATATACTTTGATAAATATTTTATATTAGGAAGATAATAAAAGATTTAAGTTCCTATTTATCTTTAAAAAAGTATAAGTTATACAAAAAGAAAAAAAAAAAATTTGCATTCTCTCCTAATCAGAAAAGGAGTACTGCATCACGTTAAATTAAAATCATCACCTATCGATCACATGAACTTCATCCTCTTCCACTAGCTTTGAAAAAAAAAGGTTAAAAGTTTGAATAACAAAAGAAAGTAAGTTTTTTGTAAATCCTGTTTTTTCTTTCTCTTAATACTTAATCATATTTTAACTTTTTCTTCATACTTAAAAGAGTCTCAATATATTTCTTTCTCAGGCAAAGAGAATTTTATCTCTTAGTTTCAAAACTCAATAGTAAGCATCTCAGAAAATCAGACGTTGCATACAATTGAGGTAATTTATTTAAATTGTTCTGCCATCACTTATTGATTTGAATTTTGTTGGGTTTTGAAGTTCAATGGTTGGTCGTGAATTTCTAAAAGTCTACTAAGTGTGAAAATCTATTTTTTCAGGATCTGATGGATAAATCATGGATAAACAAACCACGTTTATCGCAAGATTTCATAGTAGGAGTGAAAAATTTCTTGGATTTTGCATTTGGTAAATCTAATGCACACATGGTAAAATATCCATGTATTCGTTGTTCTCTGGCCAAATCTAAGACAAGAGAAGATATCGAAGGTGATTTGATTTGTTATGGCTTTTTAAGTTCTTACACGAATTGAATACTACACGGAGAAGATATACATGTTACTGGAAATGCAAGAGTATCTTCTGATACTGCTCATGTTGAACTAGATTCAACTTTGAACCTCTTGAACGATATTTTTCCAGATATTAGTACGAATATGAATGAGGAACATGAACATGGGTTGTCTGGGCAACCTATGGACACTGATAGACCATCAGCTTCAAGTGGAAATTCCAAAAAAGAAGAGGGCTTTGATGAGATGTTTACTGATTACAATCAAGAGCTATATACAGGATGTGATAAATTCACGAAGTTGTCCTTTATACTGAAGTTATACCATATCAAATGTATGTGTGGGATTAGCGACAAGGGGATATCTATGGTGCTTGATTTGATGAAAGAAGCATTTTCACATGCCAAATTACCTGATTCATTTAATGACATGAAAAAGGTTATTCGCAAATTAGGAATGACTTATGAGTCAATTCATGCATGTCCAAATGACTGCATGTTATATTGGGAAGCCGATGCAGAAAGGGAAGTTTGCAAAGTCTGTGAGGCCTCTCGTTGGAAAGATATAAAGAGCACAGTTTCTGGATCAGAAAACAAAAAGAAAAGATCTCCTGCAAAAGTTTTGCGTTACTTTCCCCTGAAGCCGCGGCTACAACGTTTATTTATGTCATCAAAAACTGCTTCCCACATGAGATGGCATGCATCTGCTACTAACAATGATGGTAAGCTACGACATCCAAGAGACGGAATGGCTTGGAAGGAATTTGATAAAAAATATCCTGACTTTGCATCTGATCCAAGAAATGTCCGACTAGGGTTGGCGACTGATGGTTTTAATCCATTTGGTACAATGAGTAGTAGTTATAGCATCTGGCCAGTGATATTATTTCCTTATAACTTTCCACCATGGATGTCAATGAAGCAGACATCAATGATTCTCTCGATGGTTATCCCTGGAAAACACATGCCTGGTAATGATATTGATGTTTACTTGCAGCCACTTATCAAAGATCTGAAGGAGCTATGGTTTGATGGTATTGAAACGTTAGATGCTTCCACAAAACAAATATTTGACATGCGAGCAGCCATCATGTGGACAATAAGTGATTTTCCAGGTTTAGGAAATTTATCGGGTTGGAATACGTATACAACATCAGCTTGTCCAAGATGTAACTTTGATGGCATCGGACAACGTTTACGACATGGAAAAAAAAATTGTTTTATTGGTCATCGTCGTTTTCTTCCTCTAGATCATGGCTTTCGGCATAATCAAGTACATTTTGATGGAAAAATAGAAACCAGATCTCCACCAGCCACATTGACAGGTTCGACAATTGTTCATCAATTAGAACAAGTTAATGTTACTCTAGGTAAGAAAGATAGTTCAGTGGTAGTTGGAAGAAAGAGAAACAGAAGTGATGCAGGAAGATCTAGCACTCAACAGTGGAAGAAAAAAAGTATATTTTTTGAGCTGCCTTATTGGGAATTTACTATGCTGCGACATAACTTGGATGTCATGCATATAGAGAAAAATGTGTTTGATAATTTAGTCTACACATTGTTGGGTGACAAAAACAAATCGAAAGATAATCTGAATGCTAGAAAAGATCTTCGCGAGCTAAATATACGTTCTGACTTGTGGCCTGATGATAATGAGAAATATCAAGCTGCATGTTTTTCTCTTAACAATCATGGGAAAGACATTTTTTAAGTGTCTTAAAGAATGTTAAACTGCCAGATGGTTATGCTTCAAACTTATCAAGTTGTGTTGATGTTAATAGTCGAAAGCTATCAGGCTTAAAAAGCCACGACTGTCACGTAATAATGAGAGATTTATTTTCAGTCGCAATTCGGAATCTGCTCCCTACAGATGTGTCATCAGCCATAGTCGAGCTTTGCCAATTTTTTAGAGATATATCTGCAAAAGTCCTTGATATCGATGAGCTTAATATATTACAAGACCGTATTGTGATGACTTTATGTCGTATGGAGATGTTTTTTCCTCCATCATTTTTTACAGTGATGGTACATTTAGTAGTACATCTCACAGAAGAAGCAAAACTTGGTGGACCAGTTCCGTTTCGCTGGATGTATCCGATTGAGAGGTGTGTTGTTTTTATTATATATATATGTATATGTTTATAAACAACTGGAAACTTATATGATTCAGTTATCTACAGG
This sequence comes from Sinapis alba, assembly GCA_012274485.2. Lineage (NCBI taxonomy): Eukaryota > Viridiplantae > Streptophyta > Magnoliopsida > Brassicales > Brassicaceae > Sinapis > Sinapis alba. The sequence continues at coordinate 107,908 of MU105737.1, read as the reverse complement.
ACTCTAGGACACTTCAAATCATATGTTCGAAATCGCGCTAAGCCTGAAGGTTCTATAAGTGAGCAATATTTAGCTGATGAGTGTATAACATTTTGCTCAATGTATCTAAATGATATAGAGACACGATTTACTCGGACTGGACGCGTTGATGATCAACCTCCAGTTGAAAGTAGTATAAGAACAAATTCAGAACTTCCACATATTTTTCCAAACCATGGAAGATTTGTTGGAGCAGGTCAGGTTTATTCTCTTAATCATGTAGAGAGGCAGCAAGCACATCGACATATATTGGTCAACTGTCAACTACTTGATCACTTAAGAGAGTAAGGTTCTCTCATTTAACAACTATTTTACTTTTTTTTTGCTTGAAGTTATCTAATGTACATGTTTTTAAATTGTCTGTCTAGGAAATACAAACAAGAATTGTTGACCAAACAATCTCATCAGGGCAAGAGAAATCGTGCCATCGACATTGACCGAGAAGTGCATCTTAATTTTGCAAAATGGATCAAACAGAAAGTAGAGATTAATGAGTTAGATGGGATAACTGATGATTTACGATGCTTAGCTCTGGGTCCATCTGAGAAAGTTCTAAAGTACACAGCTTACAATGTCAATGGTTTCAAATTTCGGGCAGCGGAAAGAGAAGCTAATCTGAAAACACAAAATAGTGGTGTGTACGTTGCTGCTGAGACTATGAGCTATGCTAGTTCTCGTGATTGTAACCCAAGAACAGGAATTGTTGCTTACTATGGAAATCTGGTTGAGGTTATGGAGTTAAATTACTATGAAGTTTTCAAAGTTGTATTATTTAAGTGTAAGTGGATGGACAGCCGTACAGAACGAGGTTATAAGCAGGATGCATATGGTCATCATATGATAAACTTTTCACGTTTCTTACCCACTGAAGAAGAAGAGGATGAACCATATATATTGGCGTCTCAGGCAAGAATGGTTTATTATGTGAAAGATCCTTCTGAAGTAGAATGGAATATTGCTGTTCATGTTCAACCTCGGGATGTATATGACATGGGTGATTCAAATGATTCAGAGCAGTTGGAAAATGAACCTGAACCAGAGCGTTGGAAAGAGTAAGCAAACCTTCCTCCCTCCCTCCAGAGCGTTGGTTTGTGAATTCAAGTCTAGATAATCTCGCATCCTTACATTATAGACCCTTTTTGTCTGCAGTTTTTGAGCCATTCAAGGATAATAAAGTGGAGCTACTTCTTCCAAGACATGCATTAGATTGGGTTTCATCTCTACCCCCTCCTCAGGTTGGTAATTTCTGCTTGCGTCAAAATCTTGTATCCATGTGTTTTTTTAATCCATCATCTCTAAACTGGACATGTCATGTCTCTTCGATTTTTTTTTATTTTTTTCAGGAGGTTGAACACTCTGGCGGAGGATTTGCTTTCCACTAATGAGCATATATATATGTCTCTTTGTGAGATAACTAGCTACGTAAGATACTTAAGTGATTTGTTCAGTCCTGTCATGAGTGAAAGGAAGATTCATGTGGGACTTCTCATCTTGTAGCATTTTCAAAACTCAGAAACAATATTTTTTTCACTTATTAGTTTTTTCACTAGCATAGAAGAATGTCTCTGATTCTTCCCGTTTTCAAAACTTTTAAATATTCGAGGATGATCATCGTCAAACATTTTAAATTTGTTTTGCTTCCATTTTTTAAAGAAAAAATAAACATATATTATAATAACATACTCCACATGCAAAGATTATCAAAATGTGAGTTATTAGACAAATCAAACAAAATACACTACGTACTGTAACGTTTACATGTAACTACAAATCAAACAAAATACACTACTGTACCCAAAGTACAGCATCGCCAACACCAGTTTTGTGATTTGAAGCTTTGTGAAGAAGTAGAACGTCGCGTAGAGGAAGAGATATAAAGCTGATGAGCCTGATGTTAGGTAAGATCTCCACCACCACATGTAGTCCTCACTGCAAAGCAGGAAGTAGCAGAGTACTACGGTTATCTCCGCACAAGTAAAGATGAGGATTACAAAGACGAGGAAGAGGAAACCGAAGATGTAGTAGAACTGGTTGAGCCAGATGGATGTGAGGATGAAGAAGAGCTCGATGAAGACTGCACCAAACGGTAATATTCCTCCGATGAGGATTGAGAAAACAGGGTTCATGTACCAAGCTTGCTCCGGGATTTGCCTTGGGATTTTGTTGGTTTTCACTGGGTCATCGACCGCTGATTTCTTGAAACCGAGGTAAGCGCCGACACAGACAAGAGGAACCGAGATGCAAAACCAGAGGAAGATCAAGGCGAACATTGTTCTGAAGGGGACAGCTCCAGATGACTTTTGTTCCCAGATGAGAGTGTTTTTTCTTTCTGTTGAATGTAATTAAAAAACTAAATAATTGAAAATCTGTATGCTGCGACATTTTAATTTTGGGATCCTAACTAACTTTAGTTTTATTCTTAAGGATCAGCACACAAATTATAAGAAACCTCTAAAAATATATTTATTTGGTAAAAAATAAAATCCCGCTATCTTTTCATCTCAAGCGGGAATTGAAATAATTACATCTTTATATAAATTTAATCACATCTAAATAAATTGTTCTAATTAGGGTTTCTAAATACCAATCCACGTTCTCTAGGAGAAACCTTCTGCAACCTATTTCTGAGAGTTAACATCAGTAACTTTCATTGGATCAAGGTGAGGTAACTTTCAAAGTCTATTGTTTTGGTATTGAATTGTGTTCTTCACTTTAAATAATGAGAAGGAGATCGTTGATTCATAGGTTTGTTGATTTCAATCGTTTTAGATCATGGATTACATGGACTCAGAGACACAAGAACCAGATGATTCATCATATCTGGAAACAGATTATGACATGCCTCCTCCACTTGCTCCAGAATGTAAAAGCTTCAAATGGAAAATAGAAGTTATAGGTAATATAACTAAAGACTATTTCTCTCATTTACTTGAAATTTATTTTCTAAAAATTGTTAAGTTATTTAGTCATCAGATATTCTTAATGTGTAGAGGAAGTTAAATTGAAATTCAGAGAACATATTATTAAACATAGTCATTTTGTCAACGTCCTTTATGTGTGCAAGGAAGATTCAGTTTTAGTCAATTCATTTACTATAACGTATTAACTTAGAACATCAAGAGAGTTAATGTTTCTTGTGGCATAGTGTCTTGTCTAAGATAATCTGTTTTTTTTTGTTTAACAAGATACTGATGGAAATATTGAAGGCAAAATGATAACATCTAAAGATGTATGGAAAATTCAAAATAGCAAAGTGATTGTTCATTTTGACGAAGATAGTGGCCAACCAATTGGAGAGTCAGGAGGTTTACTAGGATCATGGTTAGGTCAACTAAGTAATGATGTGAATTTGCTACCCATTAACTACAGTGATTGGAGATTGGTTAATTCTCACATAAAAACTAAAGTTTGGGAAGTAATACAGGTAATACATAACATTTTATATCCTTATAAATTTTTAATTTATAAAGATACTTTAAAATAATATATTGGTCTGATGAAACATGGTATGTTTTTGTTATTTCAGTCTAAATTCTGGTTTGATGATCCACCGATGAGAAAAGTATTTGTGATGAGTGCATTAGGTAACAGATGCAAAGATGTCAAACTACGTCTTTGGAAAGAATACAAGCGAAATAGTTTAAATGAGACATTGCTCAATCGACCCAAAAATGTTCCCGAAAATCAATGGGGTCAGTTTGTTCACATGAGATTCACTGAAAAGTGGAAGGTACAGTTAATTCATTAGATACTTATATATAGTTATATATCAAATACAAGTAATATTTTTGTTTGTGAGATTTCAGAAAATGCAAGAAAGGAATACAAAAAGCCAAAAGAAAAATACCATGCCTCATGTATGTGGAAGAAAAAGTTTTTCAAGGAAAAGAAATGAAATTGTAAGTAATGTAAAATTAGTTTATTATATTGATATAAACTACTTTATTATACTGATCATATTATATAATTTTATACATGTATTTTTACAAAGACAATCAAAACTGGAAAACGACCATGTCGAGCAGAGTTTTTCATTGAGACTCGCACAAAACCTAATGGAAGCTTTGTATGTGAAGAAGCAAAAACACGGGCGGTTAGTTTTAGTTGGTATTACCATAGATTTGTAAGTTAATTCTACTTGATATTTATCTTTTAATTGTGTTTTAGGAAGCACTTACGACGTTGTTGGGCCAAAACTTACATGTGGCAAACAATACTACTGCTAGTTTGGATGATGAATATGCACAAGTTTTTGGTCCAGAGCGTCCAGGACGAGTACGATGTGTTGGTCGTGGACCTACACCTTCAAAATTGGTGAACCGTTCAACTGTTACAAGACAAGAGATAGAGAATTCAGAAATGGTTGTTGACCTGAAGACACAAGTGAAAGAATTATCAGATCAAGTTAAGGGAATGACTACATTCATCCAACAAGTAATTGGTACTTCAACTGGTGAACAGGTAATAAATATAATTTATAAGATAATTGTATTTTTATAGTTTTGATAAGTAAACAAATATGCTGAACTAATTATCTAGGCAAGAGCATGGGCTTCAAGTTTTGCCGTAGCTTTTGCTAACATACCAAATCCAGCTTTTGCCAACATACCAAGTCCACCAAATCCAAATCAGGTAAATTCTAATTAATTTTATTTCTATATTCGATAGTTATTCAAAATATTAACTAATTTGTTATATAATTCTATTTCAGGAATAAAGTAATGGTGATGTACTTACGTTGGAAGCAATGGCACTAATGATCTTCATCAACATTAGTTTAATAAAGTTTTCAGCAATTTTCAGTTTGTTTTATTTTATGAATTTGCATGATGGAATATTAGTTATGTGATTTGATTTCTAGTACTTTATTTATTAATCTAAATCAGTTTTGTTCATTTAATTAATTTGTCTGCATTTTTATATATTTAAAATTTAGTTAAAAACTCGTTTATATTAATATAAATCATAAATATATAAATAAAAATAATATTTGTATCATTTATATAACTGAAATATATTAGAATCATTTATAAAAATTGATATAGATTTAGCATCAATTATATACAAATGATGATAAAAAATTTAAATCACTAAATTGTAAATGATACAATTATTAAAATCACTTCTTAAAACTGATATAAATTTAACATCAATACGTAAAATGATAATAATACTTTGAATCACTTGCTTTAAATGATATAATTATTAAAATCACTTTTTAAAAAATGATATAAAGTTAACATCAATTGTTTAAAATGATATAATATTTAAAATCGTTTGTTATAATTGATACAATTACTTAAATCATTTCTGAGAATTGATATTACTTTTACATCAGTTTATAATAAATGATTTAACAGTTCAAATCAATTTATCTAATTGATACTAATACTAAAATCATTTTGCATAACTGATTTTAAAGTTAACATCACTTTCATACAAATGATACATTTTAAAATCATTAAAAATAATTGATGTAAATATATAATTTTATTGCATCAGTTTTAAATAAAACGATGTAAATTATTTGCATCACCACTTTCAGAGTCATTTATTTAACTGATGTAAAAGTTTTTTACATCATTTATAACTAATGCAAATATATAAAATAAATAATGTAAACTAGTCTTTTTTTTGTACGAAATTGTTGCTGAAAGAATGTTCATCTGTGAGTCATTCACAACTCTCAGCTTCATACAAAAGCTCCCTCCAAGCTATGTTGATTTTAAGAACTACTTGAAGCACAAAACGAAGAACATGAGTCTCGAAGAGTTCATCATGAGGCTTCAGATAAAAATGATGATAAGCTCTATGCTAAGAAGTATAGTGTTAACATGGCTGAGCTAAAAAGCAAAGAAAAGGCACACACCCACTTTCTTGCCAAGCCTTTCAAAACGATTACATCTTTAAAGGCTGTTAAACCAGACCAAGAAAAAGATGTTGAAGAAAATGTGGAAAATCCAAACAAAAATGTCACTACTGCCACAAAATGGAGCACAAGATTTTTGAGTGTCATAACAAAATCAGAGATGAGAAGGCTCAAGCGAATCTCACTAAGAAGAATTTCGTTGTAGTGGTGACTGAGGTGAATATGGTTGAAAACAACAATCCCAAGTAATGGTGGTATGACACATGGGGCAACCACCCATATTTGCATTAATAGAGCGATGTTAGCACATATCAGAAAAAACAAGACTCATGAGAAGCTATTTATGGAAAACACTACAGTCTCCAAATTTGAAGGCCGCAACAAGATGATTCTAAAGATGACATCTTAATGTGAAGTCACTCTACAGAACATGAAGGATGTGTCTGACATGATAAAGAACTTAGTCTCGGGAATTTTGTTCAACAAGAATGGATTTACCACAACTCTTGAGACGAACAAACTCGTGATTAGGAAGAATGAAGTTTACTTGGGTGAGGAGTATTTTACAGATGGACTGGTTAAGATGAATGTAATAAAAATTCTTCTAAAAGTTTCAATGAATAAAAAAGAGTTAGTTGCTTATATGGTTTAGTCTTTTGATATATGACATTAAAGATTAGGCCATGTAAACTACAAATATATACAAAGATTAATGAATTTAAATTTAATTTCCAAAATGCAAAACAAGTAAAAAAAATGTGAAGTATGCGTACAAACTAAACTCACAAAAACGCCCTCACCTTGTGTTGAGAGAACTAACAAACCTTCAGAGTTAATTCATACTGATTTATGTGATTTAAAATACATATAAACTAGAGACGAAAAAAGTACTTTGTGAACTTTATAAATAATTACACAAAATATTGTTATGTATATTTATTACGTAGCAAAGATGAAATGTTAAAAAAATTCAAGAAATCTAAATACGAGATAGAAAACCAATTTAAAACAACCATTAAAATAGTTAAAAATAATAGAGGAGGTGAGTATGATGGTTATTTCAACACATACTGTAAAGAACATTGAATTATCCATCAAACTACAACTCCCTATTAACCAGAACTTAATGCAGTTGTTGAACGCAAAAATTGAATTCTAAAGGAGATGAATGCAATGTTGTAGAAATCTAAGTTACCCTAGAACATGTGTGGGAGAGAACGTTGCTTACCACTAATTATATCTTCAAAAAAATTCAACTCAAAGTAATTGGCAAAATTTCATTTGAATTATGAAAATGTAATTTACCTTCGTATAACTATCTCAAAGTGTGGGGGTACTTGGCAAAAGTTGCAGCACCGCCACCAAAAAAGGTCGCTACTGGATCTAAAGAAGTAGATTGCATCTTTATCGGATACGCATATAATAGTAGTGCCTATCAATTTCTGGTACATAAATCTGAAATAGCATATATTCATGTAAATACAATCATAGAATAAAAAAATGTATCTTTCTTCAAAAATATTTTTCCGTGCAACGGAATCAAAGTTTCAAAACAAATTCGAAAAGAAAGAGACAACAACAATGATTCAGAAATTAAGACAAACGTCAATACTTCTATAAACGATATTTCAAAAAATGAAAAAGAAGATAAACCTAGAAGGAGCAAAAGAGCTCGAAAGGAAATATTTTTTTTGTGAAGATTTGTAATGGCATTTTTAATAGAAAATGATCCAAAAACTTTTGTAGAAGCCATGTCTTCACCAAACACTCTCTTTTGGAATAAAACCATCAAAATTGAATTTGCGTCTATCATGCAAAAAAATACATTGTATATAACATATTTACCACCAGGCTGCAAAGCATTAGGGAGTAAATAGATCTTAACACAAAAACTAAACCCTGATGGAACACTTGGTAAATACAAAGCTAGACTTGTAGTTTAAGAATTTTGACAAAAGAAAATTTTTACTATTTTGATACATATTCTCCAGTAACGAGAATATCAATAAGGCTGATGATAGCAATTACAGCTTTAAGAGACCTAGAAATCCATCAAATTGATGTAAAAATCGCATTTCTAAATAATAATTTAGAAGAAGAATTTTACATGAAATAACCTGAGGGTTTTATCATTTCTGGACAGAAAGATAAAGTATGTCAACTTGTAAAGACACTTTATGGGATTAAACAAGTTTCTAAATAATGGTACGAAAAATTTAACAATACAATACTGTCAAATAATTTCAAAATTAATGAATGTGATAAATGCATTTACTACAAAATAACCAAAAATGCGTATGTTTTCCATGTATATACATAGATGATATGCTTATTATTCAAAGCAATAAAGACATTGTTGAATCTGAAATCGGTAATCTTGGTCGATGATCGATTTCGATGGTGGGTTTATCAACTAGACGATTTAGAGAACAAATCAAGAGTTTATTGATTGAATTTAAATGTTTCTATGAAGAACAAAGCAAGAACAAGTAATCTGAAAGAAACCCTAATTATAGGCTTGTTCTCCAATGTTTGGGTGGGTGGTTATCTTCATCCTACTTCCTCCTTATATACGCACATCGCTGTCCACCAAGGTCGGCTTAGTGGACCATGTGGGCCGACTTTGATATTGTTCTCGGGACGAGATCCCAATTAAATGGGCCTATGCGGGTAGATGCAATCTATCCAACAATAAGTCCCCCCCAGTTCATCGAAAATACTGGTGCTGTTGTTTTTCCGATGAATTTCGTTGAGTGTGTCCATTTAAAGTGTGATCTCGGTTATCGGCTTTGTCTGGTAGATAAGGAAAGTCGTCTTTCCGACATCACTCAATTCTTTGTTTATTATCTCGGTTTATGACATTCTGCGTAGAAGTTACGCGCCATATATCCATAACGGGTATCTTCTCGAAATTCGGAGTTAGTGGGACACATGCCGTCATTCATAGGTCTTTTAGACCTAATTATGATGACTGCTCGTCTTCCATGCCATGTTTCCTATAAAAACCTCTTACCAACTCCCATTTCTTCATTTTCTCGCTACTTCATCGAAAGGTATTCTCCTTTTCTCTCTGCCTTCTCTCTACTTTCTCTCTCTAGCTTGTATTTTTCCGATTAGAATGTCCTCTCTGATCCGCCGCTGCTCCTTGAAAGGGAAAGCCATCGCCACCGCTTCAGATTCTGACAGTAGCGGCTCCCCTCTAATCCGTCGAAGAAGATCGATTGCACTCAGAGGAATGGACAATTTAAGTCCGACGACTGAAGATTTAGCCGACTTGGATAACAACGAACGTAGCATCGTCAAATTCGGTTTGGAGCAGGAAGAACGCGAAGCGAGTGGTCAAGTTCCTGAAGACAACCCAACTGTAGACTTCGAGCCGAGATCAGAACGGGAAACCGTTCCTACAGAAGCAGGTGATGCTGCAGGGAATCAAGAGACTCTGGCACATAAGAAAATAGATTATGCATTAGTCGATCTCCTACCAATGCGTTGGACAGGGACCGACTTTGATTTTGACGAACAAATAGACCCAGAGCAGGAACGTCGCTTTAGTGTCAAGAAGAATCAGAAGTGGGAGAACCACTTGCCTACGAAATCGACGTTCAAAAGTGTTCGCAGGCTGATTCTGCAAACTAACCCTCCAGCCGGCTTCTCATTTCTCATCCTGGCAATTCATCAAAGACCATGGACTCCTCCTGCGGGATACGCCTGTGTTTACGAGTCCTGGTTCCTAAACTGTTCTCTGTGGTGGCCCCTACCAGAATTCCTGACCACCTACTGTTCCAGGCGGAAGATAGCCCTTGTTCAGTACACAGCGAACGGGATCCGGATCCTAGTGACTTTGACCGTTCTCGCAGCCGAGTTAGGAATAAAGATGTCGGCTCGTCTACTCGAAGAACTAATGACACCGAGTATTACCATGAAGACGGGGTTCTTCTATGGGAAGATGGTCCCCAAGTATAATGTGATCACCGGGAAGCCGACCAAAGTCAACTTCTGGAACCACCGCTATTTCTATATCAAGATTAACGAAGCCTCCCTTGAAGATCCTTCCATAATCTTGAATGGATATTTCAATGCTAACATTGGTATGATTCCGAGATCTTAATTCCTTCCACTTCAACTGATCTGCTTCATCTGTTTTCTTCTTTGCTGCAGATCGGCTCTCCAAGTGGTCACAAGGCGGTACCCAATCTTTTCTCGAGGAGGTGGAAGCTATCAGAACGCTGAGTCACCATCATTGGCCTGATATCAGTGAAGCCCGCATCCAGGCTGCCTTAAACAGAATCAACCGAGGTAACTCGTTTTCTTATCAGACTCCATCCATACGTCTCTATAACTGACGACTATGTTATTGGATGCAGCCGCATTTACTTCGCCAATTCGCAGTTCCAGAATGGGAAAATTGAACCTCGCTTCTCTTCCCTCCTATGCTGATACTATCGGTACCCCAGTGCATGGGGACAGTTCATCTGATGCCGGCCGACCTGCTAAGCGAAAAAGGTCCGCGAACGTCGAGGAAGAAGCTAGGCAAACCAGCTTAGCTCAATCCCCTTACACTGAGGGGCCAATAGAGAATGCTGACGACGTCGGTCAGCAACAAGGACTTTCCCAAGAAGAGCCACTTCTACTTTCTCCTGCCATCCCGGCTGATGCCATGACAACTACCAAGATGTCAACAGAAGAATGCTTGGCGGATCCCCAGGCGGTGGAAACTCGCAGTGAGCAATCTACTGAACCTGATCTGGCCGGTCGTGAAGAAGTGGTCGGATACCCTCACGTTGTCGATTTTCGGTATCAGCACACTTCTGTCCCCTTCGTTGAAGACAACGAGGCGCCAGCACGCCTTTTTTCGCCAAATCGAGCTTAAGAGGAGGGGAATGCCTGAGTTGGAGCAACTCTGGCAGAGTAACCGATATCACAAGATGACTTGAGCTGGGCCATTGTAAGTATCTCTTATTCTTAGTGTTTCGACCTGTCTTTCTTTTTTTATAAGTTTTTACTACCTCGCTAATCCTGTCCTTTTCTCTTTTTCTTTATCCAGTTTTTCGGGAGTGCCAATCTCATGGTAAGAGATTATGAAGCCAAGCTAAAAGCTCAGGACGAGAAGATAGCGTCGAAGACCGGATCTCTAAAGAAGAAGAGAAAGGAGATCGCCGAGCTGGCTTACAAGTGCAGTTCGTACGAAGAACAGATCGGTGTGTTGGAAACCGAGAAGAAAGAAGCCGTGGAGCGTGCTGAGCTCGAGAGATCTTGTAGTGAGGTTCTTTCGAAAGAGCTAGAAGAGCTGAAGGCGTTGAAGGAAGGACTTGATGCTCGGTGCTACAATCTGGAGCAGGAGAACTCTGAGATCACCCTGAGATTCAAAGCGACGACTAGGAGGTTGAGGGAATCTCGGGAGCTCGAGGTCAGAAAAGAGAGGCTTCAGGTCGAGTATGCTCTAAAGAATCAAATAGCACCGGTGTATGACAAGATACACCAGTTCGTGGAGGAACAACCGTCCATCCAATCTAAGTTAGCTCTGTATTCTCAGGCGAAAGGGATCCGAGAAAGTCTCGAGAAGATCCATACTCAGGGCCTACCCATGGATGAAATACTGTGACAAGCCAGAGCCGACGAGGCCAAGTACCACGGAGAGCTACCGGGGATGGAGATTATCGAGGCCTCAGAGATCGACCTTGCACCGATTGGTGTTGACGAGCATGGCTCTAACATGGCGGTCTTCTCTCTTCGGGACATCGAGGATCTTTGCTCTTAATAGGATGTTGTTGTTCATCGTCTTTTTTGCTTTTGTTTGTATCCCTTATGTAAGGATTTATAGCCGAGTTTGGCTCTTTTTTATTTATTTATGAAGTATCGAGCTTTCTTTTATGCAATCTTTCCAAAGTTAGAACTTGAAACGATATTAAACATAATGAGCCGAAGGCCGCTATCAAACTTCGTAGTGATTTTGTAAGATAAACAAATAGGTTACTATCTCGTCAGATAGACCGACAACGTTCTTTCTGCAAAATTAGGAAGAAACGTACTCGAGACCTTTCAAAGTAGTTCGAGCTGTTTTTCCTCTTGTCTACTGTGATGTAGTCTCCATCATTCGACTTTTTATTTTAACTCTAAGTGTTTGATCAGGACATAGAGTAGGTAAGTCCATTCGACATGATTGCCTACTGTGTATTATTGCCGACTTCAATTCATTTTGGTATGAACTTAAGTGGCTGATTCTGACGAGATCCGCATTGGATTTAGTCGAATATTACGTGATCAGAGCAAGGGAGGTCGTGATACGAATATATATATATATATATATCTATATATTTTTGTGTTTGTGACTGAACTTGGTTAAAGGCTGCTTACGTACCCGAGAAGAGATCAAGTCACTCGTAGTTCTTTTTTTTTTGTGTGTGTTTGTGACTGAACCCGGTTAAAGGCTGCCTACATAACCGAGAAGGAATCAAGTCACTCGTAGTTCTTTTCTTTCCTCTAAGCGCTGAAATAACGCTTCAAGTTGATTGAATTCCAGGAGCTCAGTATTTGTTCGCTGGAAGATGTTTCAAGTCGGTAGACTCCTGGTTTGACCACGTGCGTTATTTTCCCAGTTTGTGCCGAGTTTACCTGCTCTCCATTCTTTAGTATTTTCAAAGATTTTGCGAAGAACGAGATCGCCAAGTTGTATCGGACACGATCAGACCCTTTTGTTGTAGTAGGATTCAACGAGATGTTGGTAATTTTGAATCCTCAATAGAGCTTGATCTCGTCGTTCTTCGAGCTGATCTAGGGCGTCAATCATCATGTCGTGATTAAGATCTTCTTGTTGAGGAAGCTTTAGTCTTCTGAGACTGGTGACGTTAACCTCGGCTGGGGCCATTGGTTCAACTCCGTAGGCCAAGGAAAAAGGTGTTTTCCCTGTTGCGCTTCAGGGCGTAGTGCGATGAGACCACAATACTCCCTCTAATTCATCGGCCCAATGTCCTTTCTTAAGATCCAGCCTTTTCTTGATCCCGTCAATGATGACTTTGTTTGTCACCTCTGCTTGCCTGTTCCCCTGCGGATACTTGGGGGGTTGAGAAACTAAGGCGTATTCTCCATTTCTCACAAAATTCACGAAACTTGTTAGAGGCGAACTGACTCCCATTGTCGGTAACTATTTCATAGGGCAATCCGTGTCGACATATAATGTATTTCCAAACGAAACTTTGGACTTCCTTCTCGGTGATTTGGACGTAAGCTTTCGCCTCAACCCACTTCGTAAAATAATCAGTCATGACGAGAAAGAAGCGTCTCTGCCTAGAACTCGGTAGGGGACCGACTATATCCATCGCCCATCGCATGGACGGGTATGGTGTTGTTGAAGTCTTCAACAACTCGGTTGGAGAGTGTATGTTGGGAGCATGTCGCTGACACTTATCACACCGAGATGTGTATTCTTCGCAATCGTTGACCATGGTCGGCCAATAATGACCTTGAGACTTCAGTTTCAATGCGAGAGATTGACCTTCACTGTGGTTACCCCCCTCGCCTTCATGGGTTTCAATCATAACGAGCTTCGCTTCTTCCTTTCCTACGCAGGTGAGAAGAAGTTTGTTCGCTGTCCATCGGTGCAACCTACTGTCTATTGACGCGTAGTTCGAGCTTTTCGTCTTGAGTCGACAGGGTTCCCATTTACCGGCAGGGAGTATTTCTCTGTTGAGATAATCGAGAAAGGGTGTTCGCGAATCGTTGCCATTTTCCGCCGGAGGAATGATCTCGGTGGTGTTGGAGGAGATAGTGAGAACATCTTTTCCTTCTGGTAGTGTGATACTCGGCTTCTCTACTGTATGTATTGGGATTTTCCTTCTGATTTGATCTCGTTGGTTGCTCCCCAACGCGGCAAGTGCGTCCGCGAAATAGTTTTCCTTTCGAGGAACCTTGGTGAGTTCAAAATGATCGAATTCCGCAGCTAGAATTTTAGTAACGCCGAGATATGCATTCATTCTTTCGTTTTTTGCCTCGTAGTCGTCGTTGTATTGACTGGCAACAAGTTGAGAATCGCAAAAGGCCTGCAACCGCTTTGCCCCGACTACTCTTGCAAAACGAAGTCCTGCAATCAATGCCTCATATTCAGCTTCATTGTTTGATGCCGCGAAGCCAAGTCAAAACGATTGCTCGATGAGTTCTCCGGTGGTCGATTGAAGGTGAACGCTTATTCCAAATCCTTTGTTAGATGAGGCCCCGTCAACGTGCAAAATCCAGCTATTGATTGGGATGTCAATTCTGCTGCCTGATCCGGAGGGATCTCAATAATGGAGTCGGCTAAAACTTGAGCATTGATGGTTGGCCTGCTTCTCTACGAGATGTCGTATTCGCTAAGCTCGATGGCCCATTTTGAAAGTCTTCCCGACTGATTGGCGTTCTGTAGTATGGTTCGCAAAGGGAGGTCGGTGAGGACGACGATGGAGTGAGATTGGAAATAAGGATGTAGTTTCCTTGCCGAGGTGACGACGGCGAGGGCCATTCTTTCGAGTGTGGGGTACCTTGTCTCGGCGTCGGTTAAGCGTTTGCTGGTGTAGAAGACAGGATGTTGTTCACCTCGGTCCTCTTTAATGAGTACGCTGTTCACGGCGGAGGGAGAGACCGCGATATAAAGATACAGAGTATCGCATGCATCCGGTTTCGCTAGGACAGGCGGGGTTGTTAAGTATCGTTTTAACGCAGTAAAAGCCTTTTCACACGCTTCATGGATCTTGAAATAAATTGGTTGAGGGCTGCTACTCTCCCGGTGAGATGCTGGATTTCCCGAGCCGTTTTTGGATCAGGTAAATCCAAGACCACAAAAATCTGTTTTGGGTTTGCTTTGATGCCTCGCTGTGTCACGATATATCTGAGGAATTTGCCTGAAGTGACTCCGAAGGTGCATTTCGCCAGATTGAGCTTCATTCGGAAAGATGTCGAATATGATCTTTGGCAACGAGCAAATTGACGGGCATGTCGTCAATGTAAACCTCCATAGTAATTCCTAGCTTATCAGCGAACATCCTGTTGACAAGTCGTTGATAAGTGGCCCCTGCGTTCTTGAGTCCAAAGGGCATTACTCGGTAGCTGTATGTTCCCCTATCGGTAATGAACGACGTCTTTTCACGATCATCCGGGTGCATCATGATCTGATTATAACCTGAGAAGGCGTCCATGAAGGAGAGTAGTTCTTTTCCGAACGTGGACTCCACCATCTGATCTATATGGGGCAGAGGAAAACTGTCTTTTGGACAGACTTTGTTCAGATCGGTAAAATCGATGCATACTCTCCATTTCCCATTCTTCTTTTTAATGACGACCGGGTTAGCTAACCAATCTGGATACTTAACTTCGGTGATAGATACAGATTCGAGAAGTTTGTCGACCTCGTCGTTGACTGCCTTGGCCCTCTCGGGACCAGGTTTTCGTCGTTTCTGCTTAATTGGTTTGTAAGTTGGATCGACATTCAGTCGATGAGCTATGACAGCTGGATCAATACCGGGCATGTCGGCCGTTGTCCATGCGAACGTTGATTTATTCTCGCGGAGGAAAGCGGTCAGTTTTGCTACCAGGTCGTTGCTGAGCTTAGATCCTATTCCTACGGTTCTGTCTGGATTTTCAGCCTCGTTGCCGACTTGAATCTTCTCTTCCTTGGATGGTGATAGCTTTTTTCCGGTTCGATGGCGAAGGTGACCTGTTTATTTTTGAAGTCGGAGACCAACATACTTCGTGCAAGGCGTTGATTCCCGTTGAGTGTGAAGAGTTTTCCTTCTTTGGTATGAAATTTGACGCATTGGTGGTATGTTGACGGAACCGCTTTCATCAAATGAAGCCATGGTGTTCCGAGGATTGCATTGTACTGGGTCTCAGTATCTATCAAGGAGAATTTGACGAGTTTTCTCACTCCTCCGCCGAATGCGTTGAGGCGGATGGTACCCAACAGCGTTGTCGACGATCCGTTGAACCCGGTAAGTGCCCGTGAGGAAGGCTTGATGTCTTTGAGATTGACCATCATTTTAATCAGCGTTTATCGAAAGATGAGATTGACGGAGCTTCCGGTATCGATAAGGACACGAGTGACTTCGCAAGTACCGATTTGAAGTTCAACTAACAGGGGGTCATTATGTGGATAGTCAATGTCGGTTAGGTCGAGATCAGAAAATGTGATGGGTGTTTCCGCTTCATGTTTTGTCGGCCATCGGTGAGCACTCATGGCTTTGCGTTGATACTCCTTTATAGCCTTTACTGAGCTGTTGCATATGGGGGACCCTCCCAGGATGACATTGACTCGCCGGAAGACGCTGGGACGCTTGTCTGATAGAGATTTCCTGAGATCTGATGTTGCCGTGTTAGCATTTGGGTTGAGCTTCTGACGGAGATCCTTGTTTGAGAGCTTTGTTCTCTTTATTTGGAGGAGGATATCTTGCCTATCGGTATTTGAACATTTTTGTTGGAGATGTCCCTGAAGATCTCGGTTACTGATGTCCTCGGGAGATGATGTCGAGAGATGTGTCGAGATAAGATTAATTCATCGTGCCACTTGTGGTCTCTCATCCTCAGTATCAGTATCGTCCCGTTGTCTTGGTGGAGCCGCTGCATCTTGATCCTCTGGGGGGATCTCCTGTGCCTTGGCGTCAGCTTGCTTATTTTTTGTCCAGCTCTCTTTTTTCCTTGTCTGTTTGGCTTTTGGTGGATCAGGGGTGACGACACCGTTTTTGAATGCCGAGAACAGAGCTTCTGTGAGTTGTTTGCATTCCTTTGTATCGTGACCCTTAGCTTTATGGTAGGTGCAGAACTTAGTCTCATTGTAAGTTAGGGGTTTCCTCTCTAAAGTTCTGTCCCATACGTTCCATGACCGTTCAGTCGGTGCCGCCGAGGAAGTAGTTCCTGGTTCCTCGGCTACCGAATAAACTTTTCCCTTTTTGTCGTTGTTAGGTTGGTGTTGCCGAGGTTCCTGAGTGATGGGGGCCGCCTTTGGAGTTAGTTGGGCTTTCAACGCGTTTTGTTTTGCGGTATAAGCCGCGTTGTCTTCCTCCATACGTATGAAGCAGTTGGCCCTGTGAAGAGCGTCCTCCAGAGTGATTGTACTGTTTGTGTACAGGTCAGATCAAAAGATGATCTGATCCATAATGCATTGCGCAATGCCTCCACTGTGGTTTTATCTGGGACATCGACTTTGGAGACGAGATTCTTGAATCGTTCCATGAAGTCTTGGAGAGAGTCGTTTTGGCCTTGAGCTATTTTCCATAGATCGGTGGCGAAGGCCCCTTGACGGATGTACATCGATTAATGTTTCAGGAACTTGGTTGAAAGTTCCTTGAAGGTGCTGATGGAATCTGCGGACAACCGAGAAAACCAAGTGAGGGCTGACCCTGCCAAGATTTCGACGAAGAGTTGACAATAACCGGCATCTCGTTCCTCTATAGTGAAGTAGGCTCGGCTCATGGAAATGTTAAAGACGGTATCCAAAGTTTGTCCTGGTGTCGAACTCGGATGTCGGTTATCTTCTTGGTGAAGGGAGTTTTTAGAGTTGCTTCCAAAACTCGATCAATTTCTGGTGCGAAACTCGTGGCTTGATGAATTTTAGACGACATGTCTTTGATCGTCCCTTGAAGGCGTTGAAGTTCTTCATTGGTTGCTTGATCGGCCGCTTGATTGTGCACCATAGTCTGGAAAAGACGTCGTCGAGCAGTATCCGGATCTTGATCGTCTGCTTGTGCAGGAGGAAGACAAGCGGCGGCGATTATCTCTAGACGTTCTTGAGTCGCTTTGTTCACGGCATCTTGCTGATCAAGTCGTTGAACCACGGCGGCGAGAGATGCGAGGACGGTGTTTAGGTCGACTGGTTGTTGACCCGGTGGATTTGCTGGAGATCCCGTCATCGTCTTGATCGATGTTCTTGATCGTTAATATTTGAATTCTCCACAGACGGCGCCAATTGTTGAATTTTAAAACGGTAATCTTGGTCGATGATCGATTTCGATGGTGGGTTTATCAACTAGACGATTTAGAACCCTTACTTTACCTAACAAAGAATTCAAGTGCCACAAAACGAGTATACACGTGTGATGGGAAGTCTCATGTACCTGACGAGTTGTATTAGATCAGATATAGCGCACACAGTAAACGTACTAAGTCGATATACAAGTAATTCAGGTCATAAACACTGAAAAGTGATAACAAGAGTACTCAATTACTTGCGTCATACCAAAAATTTTGGACTTCACTTTAGCAAAGAACCAACAGTTTTAGAATGATATAATGATGTCAACTGGATATCAGATTCTAAAAACCCAAAATCCACAAGTGTATATGTCTTTATACTAGGAGGAACAACGATTTCATGGAAATCTACCAAACAAACAATGTTTATCAGATTCACCACATAATCTAAGTTCATAGCTTTAGATAAAGTAGCAGAAGAATGCTTCAAATTTTTTTAGAAGATATTCCTATGTGGGAAAATATGTGCCAGCTATATGCATACATTGTGACAGTTAATCAGCTATAGCTCGGGCTAAGAATAATTTTCACAATGGTAAATCTCGTCTTATCAAAAAACAACATAAAACTATTAGAAAACTTATCTTAAATGGTGTAATCACAATAGACTATATAAACTCGACTGACAACATACCATATTCATTCACTAAAGGCTTTCCACGAGATATTGTTGTTAAATCATCCAAAGAAATGGGTTTAAAGCATGTATTGAATGAAAATGTTTGATTGCAACTCTACCTATCATGACTGGAGATCCCAAGACATAGGTTCAAAGGGAAAACAAAATCAAACAGAACTGCAAAGAGAACTTTGAGACATAGTAGCCTCTTCCCAACTCCTAAAATGATAAAAGTGCTAATAAATATGAGAAGGATAAAATATGATTTTAATGATTTCATAGCTTCTAAAACTAAATATTACACCTAATGAGTGTGAAATGAGGCATTTTTTTAGGAGAATGAATGTAATGCTATATTCTCTAAGATTACTCTTAAAAACAAGGAATAGTTGAGGGCCACAATGAACACAATAAAGAACTAAGTTTTATGAGAAAATGAAGCTCATTATGCATGTTGTCTCGATCTACATAAAACACTGGTTGGTTCAAGACATCATGTTCACCTTCTGGTAAAGTAAACTTTACATATATTAACTATGAGTAGTTCAAAGCTTAAAAACGCAACCAACTGAAATACAATGAATTTTTCGCAAACACTCTTTATAAGTATGTCTAGTCTAATTAGAATTAGTATAAGTATAATAACTTGAGTCTATCGAGTCTGCATTTAGTATGCATATGTTTATAGTCATTTTTATTCATGTGGATGATTGTTGATTTTTATTAAAAAAATGTGGATGGAATGACTAAATGGTAATGGGATAGAGTCTCATATCGGTCATGGGAAGAGAAATGGAGTTGTTTATATATTGTTAAGCACTTGGTGTAGTTCAAAGTCTTAGAGTTTAGAGAGGATGACTCTCTCCATATGTGCCGATGTCTCCGTCTGGCCGGCTTGGTGTGGATGAACTTGGATTTGGGTTGGGAGAATGTGGTTCCAAAACCACTATAAGATGTTTTCTTGGTCCAATTAAGTTTAACCCGAAAACAACATATATTTTGTTTTAAAACAAAAAGTAATCTCAAAAACGTCACAGTTTATTCCTCGCCATATAATTAAACGATAAATAAGAGTGAACGAATCTTAGGAAATAAATTTTGTAAATTAAATTTCTCGAGATCTTTACCAAAACCCCACTAATGAATACATGTTTTGCAATAGTTATGGGAAATCGCTCCTTGTATATTTCTTTAAATATCAATTTCTTTTTTTTTTTTGATAATTTTTTACACATCGAAAACTAACAACAAAATTCCAGAACGTAATTTTTTAGGTCAAAAGTGTTTCGTAAAGTTATAGTTCGTAAAACAGTTCATGAATGCCACATACAAAACGAATACAAAGAATTAAAAAAAATCATATCTTAACTTCATGTTATTTATGAAAATATTTTCATTTTAGATTTCATTCCGTCTTATTTCTTTAACATTGTATTATTTTGATTATTTGTATTAATTTAATTTTCTAACTTTTACAATATACGTGTATAGATCATAGATGTACTGATGATAAAAAAAAAAAAAAATTCATAGATGTACTGACCTAGTATGCTGCGATTCCTTCGTAGCCATTGTTGACTCTGTCACACGTTAGTCTAAAATGTTTCAGGGTATTATCCATAAAAAATTTTTTTGCCACCATAACAAATACTCCCTCCGTTTTATATTACTTGTCGTTGTAGGAAAAAATTTTCGTTTCAAAATAAATGTCGTTTTAAAGTTTCAATGCAAAATTCATTAATAAGATTCATAGGTAATTGTGTTTTTATTTTTTTATTGGTTGAAATATTGTTAGGTGTATAGGTAATTGTGTTTTTATTTTGGAAATATACAAAATCATATATTTTCTTAATATGTGTGAATAAACCTAGAACGATAAGTAATATGAAACGGATGGAATATAAAATGCAAATAGCCATTATGATAGCAACTACTTTCAGCTTCAACGGATTTAAAGTTTGGTAGAATTCAATGCACGCACTATTTTGTAGACCTAAACAATCTTTATTTGTCACGGCTAATTTGTAAACAAGTTGCAGCTGTGGCCCATACTTCCACCTAATCTCTTCCCCTCCTTCGCTTTTTTTTTTTATTTATTGCAGCTTTATTTTTTGGAAAATTTGTTTGATCTTTCATCGTATTCTGGATAAAAACACAAATTTGATAATGAAAAAAACGTTCATGAAATGTTGATTACAAAAAACTAATAATGAAATCAATATTGAATTCGACAATAACAATCAAACTATAAAACCCTTAGTTTTTGTGCTGATTTTTGTGTGATTGCAAATGCGTCTTTTAAAAATAAATACTCTATCCGTTTCATTTTAATTGTCGTTCTAGGTTTATACACACATATTAAGAAAACATATGATTTGTATATTTCCAAAATAAAACACAATTACCTATACACTTAACCATATTTAAACCAATAAAAAATAAAATATAGAATCTTGTTAATAAATTTTGCATTGAAACTCTAAAACGACAATTATTTTGAAAGGAATTTTTTTCCCTACAATGACAATTAAATCGAAATGTAGGGAGTATGTTTTATTTATAATTGACAGTTTTTTCATTTTTTTTAAGTTGGCAAGTTTTCCTTTTTAACTGTCACTTTGGTTAGGCCGACTTTAGTTAATTTGAAAAACATTTTCAACAAATATAATTTATTTCCAACAATAAGCGCTCTCTAATTTATTATGAAATCGATTTTGATAAATTACTGAAAAAAAGAAGACTCATAAATTCGGTTTATGTCTTTGAAATGTCAATAAATTACCATCTCGACACCATTTTGGATCTTTATAGGTTTTGCTGATTTTTTTTTATTGGCTACCCATCAAAAATAGATCAAATTTTGAACAGTCGGATTGATCCTATGGAGAACACCTTCGTTTGTCGATGTCTGATCTATCTAGAAAAATGTAACCTCTGATTCTTGCAGCCTTCGCTAAAGAATCCGCCCTTCCATTCGTATCATGTTTGATATGGGTAAGGATCGAGCATTATTTATTGTAAACTTGGTTATTAAAATTTGATGTACTGATAATTCAAACATCAAAACGAACCTTTGATTTTTCATGAGAATCAAATCGACAAGTTGAAATTGAAAGCCAAGATTTTGATAATCTAATTATCTTGAAGAATATTAAGTTCTGATTACGAAAAAACTTAACATGATTTATAAAAAATAGAAGATTGGTCGAGCATCTATTTTTTGTGGTTGGATCGCAAGCTATCGGGTCGACCAGGTAGTATTGATGGATAAAAGGCGTTTGAATCACTTCATTATTATTTTTCAAGACAAGAAGTTCAATCTAAATATTTGGTACACATGAAAGAATTATTGGTTGGAAGTGCTGCATTTTGAAAGCGTGACGTTTTTTGAAGCACGATATTTTAAAAGCACGATATTTTAAAAGCACGACGGTTTCGAAGTACGACATTTTTGGAAGAACGTAGTATTGATAAAATAGTATGTTGAAAACATAATAAGTCAGAAGCACAACGTGAATTAAGCAGAACGGGAAGTAAGCACGACGGGATAAAAACACGAGGGGAAAACTCGAAGTTGGACGAAAATCCTATTTTGGTATTCTGGAATATTTTTCGAGGAACCCAAAGGATAAGAAAATAATTATCGTCCAGGTTAGGAGTCAGTCTAGAATTTATTAAAAATAGTCAGCGCATCAGAACGGGAGTAGAAAATTTTTGGGATTGATCGCGGGTCAGAAATATGCCAGAAAGGTCAAAATCAGACGAATGGACCGAGAAGTACGAGGTAGGCCGATGCACGAGATGTCGCCTTGCAGGCGAAAGGAGCATGCCGACAAATATATAAAAGCACAAAGTGTCGCCGTGCATGCAATCGATACTTGCGGACAGCCATGTGAGCACCGTGTGTCACCTTCCATACGACCATATCTTGTCGACAGAAATGTTTAGAACATGGTGTCGCCTCGCATGCGATCAAATCCTTGCAACCAGCCATGTGAAGCACGAGGTACCGCCTCGAATACAACCAGAGCATGCTGATAGCCATGTGGAACTGGTGTGGCGCCTTGCATGAGTTTCAGTCATGCATGAGACTTGATCATGCTGACCTCCATGTGGAGCACGAAGTGCCGCCGTGCATGCGACTGGAGCTATGCAGACGGACACATGGGCTGAAAGTGATTGTCTGATGTCTTCTATAAATACCCACGAACATCCTATCATTTCTCCACATTCAGAACACTTCAAAGCCATTTAAAAACGTGAGAGAAAAGTAGAAAAAGAAAGCAAGAGTTTCAGAGTTTTAGAGAGTTTCTAAGGTCAGTTTCTCTACCAGTTTTTAGTCAGTGCCTAGAGAAGGTTCTGTTCAAGTGAAGATCAGTCAAGTGAAAAATCATGTCAGTTCAGAAGGAAATCTACTTGAGAAGTTTCAAGAAAAGGTTTTGGTCGAGAATTCAGGCAAGGGGTCAAAACCACAACGAACCAAACACGGTGAGTCCCAATAATTGATTGTTGACTTATTTTCATGCAGGTTCTTGTTACTTAAAGTTAAATCATGGCATGAGGGGATCTAACTTAGTAATGATTTGATTAGATAGTAATTAAGGTTTATGATTGAAAGATAGGTAGCATGTTTAGTTATAGCATGTTGATGATTAGCTTTGCGCTTAGGTTACTTCGTTAGTTAGCGGATATTGAACGCTTAGATAATATTACTAAGTTGTGGATGTTAGGATCCCTGCTATTGATTCTACCCACTTAGATACATAGTTTACTGCGACGAGAATGAACTGGTTGTTGTGGGAGGATGAAAATGGATCCTAAAAATCAATGCCTCATACGTCAAACACCTCAACTTCCAAGATAAAGTTTTGAGGTATCTCATTTCTTTTGCTGATATTTCCTTGTCTCTGACATGCATCACACTTAGAGACAAAAGAATGGGCATCCTTGAACATTTTAGGCCACCAGTAACCAGCCCGTAGAATCTTCTAAACAGTCTTGCTCACAGCAAATTGTCCAGCGTAGTTGAAACCATGACAGTAGAATATGATGCATGGAATCTCTTCTTCAGTGACACACCTTCTGGAAACATTGTCAGCATACTGCTTATACAAAAATGGCTCATCCCAGAAGTAGCGTCTGACATCTTTTGAGAATTTTTTCTTGTCATTCCCAGTAAACTTAAAGGGCTCTTGATCTGCACCTAGATAGTTGGCGATTTCTGAAAACCAAGGCACCTTTGGAATGCTTGCATCTTTTACTGGAACATAACTATCATTGTATTGGATACTTACTGCATAAACAGTTTCTACCGGAAGAGTATCAGCCATAGGTAACTCTTCTTCCACCTTCAGTCTAGACAAATGATCTGCAACTCCATTTTCAATCCCTTTCTTGTCTTTGATCACAAGGTCAAATTCGTGTAGTAAGAGAATCCATCGCAACAACCTAGGTTTCACATCCTTCTTTGAGAGCAAATATCTCAATGCAGCATAATCGGTGTGGACTATGACCTTGGATCCAACAAGATAGGACCTAAACTTCTCAAAAGCAAAAACAATGGCCAGAAACTCCTTCTCAGTAGTGGCATAATTGCATTGTGCATCATCGAGTGTCCTACTTGCGTAGTAAATGACATAAAGCTTCTTTTCTTTCCTCTGCCCCAAGACAGCTCCCACAGCGTAATCAATGGCATCACACATTACCTCGAAAGGTAATTCCAGTCTGGTGGTTGGACAATTGGTGCACTAGAAAGTGCTCCCTTGATGGTATGAAAAGCTTCCAAGCACTCAATGTTGAAGTGAAACTTAGTGTCCTTGCAGAGCAGACGAGTCAAAGGCCTTGCAATCTTGGAGAAGTCCTGAATGAACCTCCTGTAGAACCTCGCATGACCCAGAAAACTTCTGATCCCTTTTACTGAATCAGGTGGTTGTAGACTCGTCATCACCTCGATCTTAGCCTTGTCAACCTCAACGCCCTTTTCTGAAATCTTGTGCCCAAGAACTGGCATTTCTCCCAATTCAAAACCGGATCCTTTTTCTTGCACTGCCTAAGTACCCTGCACAGATTAGAAAGACAAACAGAAAACGAAGATCCATAAACAGAGAAATCATCCATGAATACTTCCATTATATCCTCAATCATGTTAGTAAAAATAGAAATCATACACCTCTGACACGTGGCTGGTGCATTGCACAAACCGAATGACATTTTGCGATAAGCAAGTGTGCCATAAGGACATGCGAATGTGGTTTTCTCCTGATCATCTGGATGAATCGGTATCTTAAAAAAACTGAATAACCATCTAAAACGCAGTAGTATGAATGGTTAGCCAATCTTTCAAGCATCTGATCAATAAATGACAAAGGAAAATGATTTTTCCTAGTTGCAGCATTCAACTTCCTATAGTATATGCACATTCTATGACCAGTGACATTTCTAGTGGGAATCAACTCATTCTTATCGTTTTTCACTACTGTTACCCCACCCTTCTTAGGTACAACATGCACGAGACTAACCTAATTACTATCAGAGATAGCATAAATTATTTCAGCTTCTAGAAGTTTCATTATCTCCTTCTTAACAACATCTTTTATATTCGGGTTTAACCTCCTCTTATGTTCTATAGAATTCCTTGATTCATCTTCTAGATATATCTTATGCATACAAAGGTCAGGTGAGATACCAGGAATGTCATCTAGCGAGTGGTCTATTGTTCTATGAAACTTCCTTAACTCACACAAAAGTTTAGCAACTTTAACGTTATTAAGCTCAGCATTGATGATCACAGGATAAGTAGAGTTAGGACCAAGAAATGCGTACCTTAGCCCTGCTGGAAGTGTTTTGAGTTCCACATTTGGAGCTCTTAGTTCATTACATGGGTTGAGATGATCCGCAGTAGCTTTTGGTGTAGGTGATTTCCCTTCATCAAGACTCAGAAAGGTAACATGTGTGCCATTAGCATCCCAAAATTCAACACCTTGGCAAACCCGGGTGTATCTTCATTCAAGTACCCATGCTCACTCTCAGCTAGAGTAAGAGCAATCTCCAGAGGATCATCTCTCAGTAACTCCTTAGTCATTTCCTCATCTCCAACATCTTCTGAAGCATGATCAATGGAAAAAGTATGACCATCCAGTGTAGGTCTTTTCAGCATCTTATCCACTTCAAACTTCATGATTATGTCTCCCAGATGGAGATCTATCTTGCCTCTCTTCACATCAATGATAGCTCCTGCTGTAGCTAAGAATGGACGCCCCAAAATGAGAGGATCTTTAGGCTCTTGATCAAGTTCCAGCACTACAAAATCTGCAGGAATCTTGTAGTTTCCAATCACTACGTTGATGTCTAAGACAACCCCAACTGGATGTCTCACTAAGCGATCTGCAAAAACTAGCTAGATTTTTGTGGGTTTAAAGTTGGTGAAACCAAGCCTCTTAGCTACAGTGTATGGCATCAAGTTCACACTTGATCCTAAATCGCAGAGAGACCTCCTGAAGATAGCACCTTCAATCTCATATGACAATACAAAGCTCCCTGGATCTTCCATCTTCTCTTGAACTCTGTTCTGAAGCAGTGTGCTACATCTCTTGGAGATAGGCATAACACTTTCTTTAGGATAAGCTTTCTTAGTCACCAAACTCTTCACATACCTCTTCAAAGCAGACATCATCTCAACATCATCCTCAAATGAGAGTTTCACAGTCAATTCGCTCACCATTTCCTTACACTTAGCTGCCTCCAAATCTATGCGAGACTTCTTTTGTTTCACTGGATATGGTAGCTTAGGTGTGTACACTCGAACTAGAGCAGGTGTGTCTACAGAAACTTCCACAGTCTCCTTCTCAACATTAACTTCAATTGGTCAGCAACCTCCACAGTTTCTGGTTCAGCATTCACCACTACTGGTTCTTGAGTCTCCACAGTTCTCCTCTCATTGGGAGGTAGCTCATTACCACTCCTAAGAGTGATAGCATTAACAAACTCATTCCTGGGGGTTTGTTCATTTTTTTCCAGGAAGAATTCCAGTAGGTCTTTTGACAGCCTCGGCGGTTTGAGCTACTTGAGTGTCAAGCTTCTTCACATGAGCTGAAAGGGATTCCCATTTGTTGTTCAGGTCTTGGTACATGTTGTCGACTTAACATTGATGTTGTCAACCTTGATGTTTATCTCATAAGCAGTCTTTTGCTGTTTGATCATCAATTGTTGCATCATCAACTCAAGTTTAGACTCTTGAGCAGCTGGAATTGAATTTGCAGCAGCTTGAAGTGGCATTGTGTTCTTGGGTTGGTAGAAGTTGTTCTGTTGTTTCTGCTGGTATCCTCCCTGATTGTAGTTGGAGCTCTGATTCTGATATCGGTTATGTCTTGAGCTCTGTCCACCTTGTTAGTTCTGGTACCCTTGTTGTTGGTAGTTCTCGTTGTACCCTCTATTCTGACCATTCACATAGTTGACTTCAGCTTTCTGCTCCTCAATCTCCTTATCAGAGAAAACATGTTGAAATGTTCCCTCTCCATTGTCCTTAACAGAGCTGAACATCCTCTGATCTCTTTGCATAAGCATGTCAATCTTTGCACTCATCTCCTAAAACTTCTTAGTGTCTACACTGCTGACCTTCCTCGATCTATCATAATCCTCACACTGATTGCTGGAGCTAGCAGCTAGGTTCTCGATCAATGTGTAAGCTTCTTCTTGAGTTTTTGTCATAAAATCACCATTGATGGCTGCATCTAGGGAGTTCTTTACATTCCAGTTGACTCCATCATAGAAGATGTTGAGGATGTGCTCATGTTTCATTCAATGGTTTAGAAGCATTCTGCTAGAAGTTTGTGATCTTACTCCTCAGGTTAACTGTCTTGGATTTGGTGTAGAAACTGTCCAAGAACAAAGCTCTGCACTGATCCCAAGTAGTAATAGATCCTGCAGGTTGAGACTTTAGCCATCTCAATGCCTTGTCTCCCAGAGAAAATGCAAACAGTTTGCATCGAAGGTAGACAACAGGGATCCCATTAGATCTTGTAGTGCTACAGATCTCCTCAAGGTTCTCAATATGATCCATATCTCAGAAGGCAAACCATGGTACATGTGCTGCTTGACCAAAGCTATGATCTGAGGTTTGATCTCATAATCCTGCCTGTTGATCGGAGGAGGCTGGATCGCAGACCGATTTTGATAAGGCATGCAGAGTATCAATAACTCCAATAGGACGAAGCTGAGGTCTCCTTTTCTCTTGAGCAGGGTGGCGCGGTGGAATACCACCACCAGCATTTCCAGCAGCATTGTTAACTTCCTGCTCATTACCCATGTGGAGATTTTGGTTATCTCACAATCCTTCTGGCAGATCTTGTTGACCAGCCATGTCTCTTCTTCTAATTATGTTGTTCTCTCTTTCGATTTTTGCTAGTTCTTTGTGGGAGACAATCACTAGATTCGTAGAACACGCAAGAAAGATAAGAAAGAACGTATTAGTAACAACGAAAATAAATTCTAGACTAGACTCTAGTCCTAGATTCAAAGGTAACACTATTGGTCCCCGGCAACGGCGCCAAAAACTTGATGTACTCAGGTTTTAACCACTGAAACCAACCACAAGTACACGGTAGTGCGCGGTAGTATAAAGGGATCGAATTCGTCAGAGACCAAGGTTACACTATAAATCTTTGAGAGAAAAGTCAAGCTAGAACGACAAGAGTTTGTTTTGGTAGTTTCAATTTCAGAAATGTGATAAACAAAATGTAAACGAAGTTTCACAAATGAATAAAAACGCTAGGACAAGGGTACTCTCAGGAAAACATAAATCAAGATATGAATGTTAGACAGAGAATTGAGATTTAAACCATTTTCGAACTCAAACAACAAGCATAGCTTAGTTAACTTTCGGTAAACTAAACCCTCTGTTATAGAAATCTAAAGATCAACTTCCGTTTTATCTAGAATTCTAAACATGCAATTTAACAAGTTTGATTTTTCACAAGTTTCGTAACAACGACTTCCGCCGGTTATGAATGTTTGATCATGAACTAGGTGTGCATTCCAGTTCAAGTAATAAGATACATCTAGATGAAGAACCAATTGATTTAACCCCTATCTAACATATTGGTCTCAATGATTCATGGATCCCTTCGATTCACCCTAGCCTAACTGTAGGATTACTCAGACATGAAATGAAGAACACATAAAATAACATAATGATTCATTGAATAGAAATGTAGAGTGAAATAGGGTTCAGAAAAGCTTCTCTATCAAGAATATAGATTTCTTCTCCCTATAGCTTACAATCTTCAAAAGCAAAACTAACAATCCCAAATGAAAATGTAACGTACCCATAAAACTACTCAGAAACTGCAACAACAAATAGGCTTCAACACGTTTTTCTTGAAATCCCTAGATAAAGCCGGTTCAAACTTGAAATAAACCAAACATATAGTTTTCTTGCGCACAGACCGGCTGGGATCGACCTGAGGGATCGACTGATCCAAGGGGGGATCGATCGATCTTAGTTGGAAAGGATCAAGCACTTTGCTTCTTGGTCGATCAAAACTCGCCTCGCATCAAAGGGCCAAAATTGCACTTTGGGATCGATCGATTCACTCCCTGGATCGATCGATCTCGCCTGAAATCACACCATTTCCTCTTTTCTTTGTTCCTTGTGCTCAAAACTCCATCCTAACGCATTCTAACCTGAAAAGACTCGATAAACAACAACAAGTCTTGAAAAACGATTGAAAACATGGGTTAGAAATACGCTAAAAATGCAACACATCAGTGTTTAGTTGATTAGATGGTAGTACTATGAAATTTAGGTCATATCGACCGAGTTTCTAATACATGTAATGGCTGGGTTATTGTTAGGGGATCTAAGCCATATAGGTTGAATTCGTAGTTAGTGTCGTACTAAAAGTCCTAGGCCATATAAGCCGGATTGCTGGTACTATTGGTTAGTGTCAGGCTATGCCGATAACTTTCCTGATCAGCAATGCTAGGCTTGTGTATAGAGTGTTATGCGGCAAGAAAAATTACGTAAGCATGTCCCTACACGGCTTGGAAGAGAGGTTGCATAAAGCATGCTCTATACGAGGAGGTTGCTATAAAGCATCCTCCGTCATGTGGTATCCTTGGTGGGTGATGCATGTTAGTTTACGGCAAGGAAGGTTGTTAGAGTATGTCCTTACGCGGCTGGGCAGAGAGGTTACATAAAGCAAGCTATGTACAGAGATGTTGCTAGAAATCATGCTTTGTCATGTGACACCTTACTGGGGCTACATGTTAGTTATATTTCATGTTCTAGCCTGTGTGCCTTTGTGGCTGCGAGTTAGGTGTTTCGTGGTTGTGAAAGTGAGGAGAAAGCTCGAGTGAAGATTTGTAGTTAAGTGTATAGGAGTATAGAGTCTTAGCATATATCTTTTATTATGCTAACGTTGATTATATTATGGTGCTTATCTTGTTTAGTTTCTTGTTGAGTCACTAAGGTTTCCACGGGGAGAAGTCTCGAGTGATGATTATCATTTTTGTGTTATTATTAGGTGAACCTCTCGTTTTAGATTGTTTGGGGTTGGGATAGAGAGGGGTTGTATATGTTAGTTGGGGCCCTGCCTCGCTGAGTGACATCAAGTTACTCACTAAACTCACCTATCGTTGCAGAAAACCTTAGTGGGAGATCGGGTAGAGTGGAAGCTGGACGTTAGGAGCAACATAAGTATCTTTGCCTTTCCTTTTGTAAAATGGTACTAGTTAAAATATATTGAGTCGTATTGGCATTAGGCATGGATCCATCTGTTATATATTACTTATAATGAATATTTGTTATAATCAATAAAAGTGTTGTTTATATTTGTTACAATGGTTCTCTAGTAAATAATCTTGTCTTGTCTAAACATAATGTTAGATTTTGGTACGGGTTGAAAAGTCTTGTACCTCGATCTGACAAAACCGTTAACTCTTGGTACGGGTTGCAAAGCCTTAGATCTCAATTTAGCGGGACGTGTTAGTGGATGAACTAGGGATTAAATTTGGTGACCTTGAGCGGATTGTCCCTAGCCCATCACGTAACGCTTTTGGACCATGGTGTGGGGTTGGGCGGTTAGTCATGTTCTTGTTTGATTATTGGCTGGCCGGTTGACCGTTTTATCTCCAACCATTGGTGTTGGCCGGTCAGTCGGTCATGTTCTTGTTTGATTGTTGGCTGGTGGTTTGACCTTTGCCTAGGACGGTTTGAGGATGTTACAGAGGTGGTATCAGAGCATGATTTTGGTCAT
The DNA here is from genome assembly GCA_012274485.2 of Sinapis alba. NCBI lineage: Eukaryota > Viridiplantae > Streptophyta > Magnoliopsida > Brassicales > Brassicaceae > Sinapis > Sinapis alba. The sequence goes on along the minus strand of MU105737.1, from coordinate 77,136 downwards.
GCTTCCAAAACTTGTGTATTTTAATCGGTTTTCAAATATTTTTCAAGTCAAAAGGATTCAAAAGTCAATTAGAGTATTTTGGTCACGTCCAGCCATTATGGGTAAGGAATTTAAGATTTTAACCTTCTTGTTGGTTGTAGATGGATAATCGGGGTGCAAGTCAAGGTAGGCAGTGGGGATTGTTGTCAAGGGATGGTCGAGCATATGAAGATTCAGAACAAGAGTTTTCTACTGGGAACAGAACTGATCACCGAGATATGAGTCAAAGGAATGGAAATCCATTTTCAACAAGTCATGGATATTGTCAGTCGCAGGTACAAGCGAGTTCACATTCAAATGAACAACCGAGACAAGGAGAGAATCAAGAGGCTGAAATTCCACTAGGAGGAATAGCGGATTTTTTACTCAAATACTAAGAAAAGTCTCAAGAAACCCACAACATGAGGAATCTTTAAACTTGGAGTATCTGAAGATCTTGAAGACGATGTGACATCTTATTAGAGTTACATGTCATTTATATTGGATGTTCTAGCCCGTGTGCCTTTGTGGCTGCGAGTTAGGTGTTCTGTGGTTGTGAAAATGAGGGGAAAGCTCGAGTGAGGACTTGTAGTTAATTGTATTGGTGTAGAGTGTCTTAGCATATATCATTTTATTATGCTAACAATTGGTTATATTTTGCTGCTTATCTTGTTTATGTTCTTGTCGAGTCACTCAGGTTTCCACAGGGGAAGTCTCGAGTGATGATTATTATTGTTGTGTTATTATTATGTGAACTTTTCATCTTAGATTATTTGGGATTGGGATGGCGAGAGGTTGTATATGTTAGTTGGGATCCTGGCTCACTGAGTGACATTATGTTACTCATTAAACTCACCTATCATTGCAGGAAACCTTAATGGGAGACCGGGTAAAGTGGAAGCTGGACGTTAGAAGCATTGAAAGTACTTTTAACTTTCATTTTGTATAACGATACTAGTTAAAGTATTTTGAATCGATGTTGGCATTAAGCATGGATCAATTTGTTATATTTTACTTGTAACAAATATTTGTTATAATCAATAAAAGTTTTGTTTTATATTCGTTACAATGGTTCTCTGGTAAATCGACTTATATTGTCTAAACACAATGTAGATTTTGGTACGGGTTGAAAAGCCTAATGCCTTGATCTGACGGAACGTTAACTCTTAGTATGAGTTGCAAAGCCTTAGGCCTCGATTTAGCAGGACGTGTTAGTGGATGAACTGGTCTAAGTTGCAGATTAAATTCTGTGACCTTGAGCGGATTGTCCCTAACCCATCACGTAACGCTTCCAGATCATGGTGTTGGGTTGGACGGTCAGTCATGTTCTTGTTTGATTGTTGGTTGGCCGGTTGGCCGGTTGGCCTTTTTATCGCCAATCCCTGGTTTTGGCCGGTCTGTTGGTCATGTTCTTGTTTGATTGTTGGCTGATAGTTTGACCTATGTCTAGGACGGTTCGGGGGTGGTAGCAGAGGTGGTATCAGAGCATGGTTTTATTCATGCTTCTAGAACCTGCATATTTTAATAGGTTTCAAATGTTTTTCGAGTCAAAAAGAGTCAAAAGCCTATTAGAGTATTCTGGTTTTGTCCAGCCATTATGGGTAAGAAATTTAAGATATTAACCTTCTTGTTGGTTGTAGATGGATAATCGAGGTGCAAGTCAAGGTAGGCAGTGGGGATGGCTGTCAAGGGATGGTCGGGCATATAAAAATTCAGAACAAGGGTTTTCTACTGGGAACAGAATGGATCACCGAGATATGATTCTAAGGAATGAAAACCAGTTTTCAACAAGTCATGGATATGGTCAGTCGCAGCTACAAGCAAGTTCACATTCAAATGAAAAACCGAGAAAATGAGAGAATCAAGAGGCTGAAATTCCACTGGGAGGAGTAGCGGATTTGTTTACTCAAACAATATGGCAAGTTTCAAAAAATCCACAACCTGAGGAATCTTTAAACTTAGAGTATCAAAAGATCTTGAAGACAATGAAGAGTTTGGAAACGTATAAGTTCAAATGAGGAATCAACATGTTTGAGGCGGAAAAATGGATGCACATGATGGAGATAAACTTTGAAGCAATGATGTCTCCAAATAAATACAAGAAGAGAGTAGCGGTTTACTATCTACAAGAAGATGCTCGTAATTGGTGGGAACGTGTGGAACGCCAACATAGAAATCATATTACATCTTGGGATGTATTTCAGAAGGAGTTCAGAAGGAAATACTTGTCACCTAAGGCAAGCCATCGATTGGAGAGACAGTTCATCAATCTTAATCAACGAAATTGGACAGTTCAGGAGTATAAAGCTGAATTCACAAGAATTCATCGATATGTATTTAACGGTTAGGAGGACAAATCAACAATGACCCAGAACTTCATGTATGGATTACGATCTGAACTAGATAGCAGGCTCGCGGCAAGCAACTATGAAAGTCTCACATACTTAGTTGAGAGGGCAGTAAATGTGGAAGTTGCGTAACATCAGAAGGAAAATATGAATCAAAAGGAAAATGCATTACTGGCCAGAAGGGAAACCAAATCGTTGTGTTTAGGGATTCGAGTAAGCAAGGCGTAGCCAGGAAAGGAAGCCATGACTCAAAATCTTAGAAAGGAAACCAAGAATTTTTTATGTGAGGAAAGGTTGGTCACATTGCTCGACTCTGCATGGAAAATCAAGTTGCATTGACTGAAGAACATCCCCCACTTAGGAAACCTTAACCTTCAGGTCTACGAGGTAAGTAAGGGTTCTAACTTCCTTGTTTGAATTTTATTTAGGAAACCTTAACCTTCAGGTCTACGAGGTAGGTAAGTAAGGGTTCTAGCTCCTGAATGGATCTATCAATGACATATTTGGAAAGATTGGGAGTTATGTTTGGTGCATGATTGGTTTTGAGGAGATATCTATCAAACGGACACCATATATTTAGAAGATTTGATTACCAGAAGAAACCGAGATAAAGAAGTGGCCAAGTACGAGTTTGGTATCTATCTAGAGGACACGATAGAACCTTCAGCAAGAATTCAGAATTCAAGGTCAAATTCTATTAAAGGGGGAGAATGTAGTAACCCTCCCGAAGGGATAAAATGGTCGAGATCGACAAGTTAGAATTCAGAGCCAAGATTTTTGGGAATTTAATTATCTTAAAGAATTTTAAGTTTTGATCAGGAAACACTTGACATGGTTCATAGAAAATAGAAGCTTGGTCGAGCATCTACTTTTGGTGGTCGGGTCGCAAGCTATCGGGTCGATCGGTAGTATTGATCGACAAAAGGAATTTGAAGCACTTCAGCATTATTTTTAAGACAAGAATCTGAATCTAAATATTTGGTATCCATGTGGACATAATTATGAATGATTGATTGGAAGTGCCGCGTTTTGGAAGCATGACGTTTTTCGAAGCACAACCTTTTAAAAACATGACATTTCCAAAGAACGACGTTTTTGGAAAAACATCAAATTGATAAAATATTATGTTGGAAGCATAATAAGTTGAAAGCACAACAGGAAGTAAGCACGACATGATAGAAGCACGACGGGAAAACCTAAAGTTGGACGATAACCCTATTTCGGTATTCTGGAATATTTTTTGAGGAAGCCGAAGGATAGAGAAATATTTACCGTCAAGGATAGGAGTAAGTCGGGAATTTATTAAAAATATTCAGTGCCTCAAAACGGGAGTAGAAAAATATTCGGGATTCGTCGCGGATCAGAAATATGACGGAAAGATCAAAATCGGGTGAATGGACCGGCAAGCACGAGGTGACCCGATGCATGGGATCCGAATATGGTGGTAACTATCTGGCAGGATATATGTCTACTGAAGCACGAGATGTCGCATTGCATGCAAAAGGAGCATGCGGACAGATATGTAGAAGCACAAAGTGTCGCTGTGCATGCAATTGGTACTTGCAAACAGCCATGTGGGCATTGTGTGTCACTTTCCATGCGACCAGGTCTTGCGGATATATATGTGTAGGACGTGGTGTTGCCTTGCATGTGATCAGGTCCTATAGAGAGACATGTGCAGAACATGGTGTCTCCTCGCATGCGATCCAAACCATGCAACCAGCCATGTGGAGCATGATATGCTGTCCCGCATGCAACTGGAGCATGTTGATCGCCATGTGGAACTGGTCTGGCGCCTTGCATGAGTTTCAGTCATGCAACCTGACATCTGGGAGGACTAGTGGCACCCGACATGAGACTTGAGCATGCTGACCGCCATGTGGACCTCGAAGTGGCGCCGCACATGCGACTGGAGCTATGCGGACGGACACACGTACTGCCACACGGCCTGAAGCTGATTGGCTATTGTCTTCTAAAAATACCCATGAACACCTTCTCATTTCTCCACATCCAGACAACTTCAAAGTCATTTAAAATGTGAGAGAAAAGTAGAAAAAGAAAGCAAGAGTTTCTTAGCTTTTTCGAGAGTTGTAGAGAGTTTCTAAGGTCAGCTTCTCGACCAGTTTTGGGTCAGTGCCTAGGGAAGGTTTTGTTCAAGTGAAGATCAGTCAAGTGAAGATCATGTCAAATCAGAAGGGAAGCTACTTGAGAATTTCAAGAATGGTTTTTGGTCGAGGTTTCAGGCAAGGGGTCAAAGCCACAATGAACCAAACACGGTGAGTCACGACAATTGATTGTTGACTTATTTTCATGCAGGTTCCCGTTACTTGAAATTAAATCATGACAAAAAGCGGGGTCTAACTTAGTAACGATTTTATTAGATAGTAATTGAGGTTTATGATTGATAGATCGGTAGCATGCTTAGTTATAACATGTTGATGATTAGCTTTGCGCTTAGGTTTCTTGGTTAGTTAGCGAATGTTGAACGCTTAGTTATTATTGCTAAGTTGTGGATAGTTAGAATCTGGAATTGGTTGATTGTTAGGTGGTTAGCTTGCATGTTTAGTTACTGCTTGGTGAATTCTTAGGTAACTAGGATGATTTTTTGATTGCTAGGTTGTTAGTTTGCATGCTTAGATGATAATTGATATTGCATTATTATCTGTTTGCATACAGGGTTTTTGATGATGTTTAGTTGATTAGATGGTAGTACTATGGAATTTAGGTCATATAGACCAAATTTCTAGTACATGTCGTAATGGTTGAGTTAGTGTTAGAGGATCTAGTCCATATATGTTAAATTCCTAGTTAGTGTCGTACTATGGATCATAGGCCATAAATTCTGGATTTCTGGTACTATTGGTTAGTGTCGAGCTGTGCCGATAGCTTGCCTGATCAGCAATTCCAGGCTTGTGTATAGATTGTTACGTGGTAAGGAAAGTTACCATGTCCTTACACGGCTTGGGAGAGAGGTTGCATAAAGCATGCTCTGTACGGAGAGGTTGTTAGAAAGCATGCTCTGTCATGAGGTATTTTTGGTGGGTGTTGCATGATAGTTTGCGGCAAGGAAAGTTGCTAGAGTATGTCCCTACGCGGCTGGGCACAGAGGTTGCATAAAGCATGCTCTGTATGGAGAGGTTACTAGAAAGCATGCTTCATCATGTGACACGTTATCAGGGTTACATGTCAGTTATATTGGATGTTTTAGCCTGTGTGCCTTTGGGGCGGCGAGTTAGGTGTTCCGTGGTTGCGAAAGTGAGGAGAAAACTCGAGTGAGGATTTGTAGCTAGGTGTATAGGTGTAGAGAGTCTTTGCATATATCCTTTTAGTATGGTAACGGTTGATTATATTCTACTGCTTATCTTGTTTATGTTCTTGTTGAGTCACTCGGGTTTCCACGTGGGAAGTCTCGAGTGATGATTATTATTGTTATGTTATTATTAGGTGAACCTCTAGTCTTAGATTGTTTGGGGTTGGGATGGCAAGGAGTTTAATATGTTAGTTGGGGCCCTGGCTAACTGAGTGACATTAGGTTACTCATTAAACTCACCTATCGTTGTAGAAACCTTAGTGGGAGACCGGGTAGAGTGGAAGCTAGACGTTAGGAGCACCGAAAGTACTTTTGCATTTCTTTTTGTAAAATGGTACTAGTTAAAGCATTTTTGAGTCGATATTGGCACTATACCTAGATTCATCTGTTATATTTTACTTGTAATGAATAATTGTTATAATCAATGTGGGAACCAAAATTCACACCATTGATTTCCGTAAACTTTAGGAAGTCAGAAAACCCTAACTTTCCCAGGAGATTCCAGATAATCTGCTTTAAACCAGAGGCAACGCAGTCAAACAATAAGAACAAACGAAATACTAAAGAATCAATAAAATAAAAGAAGAGCGAAAGAAATCTTATTACGAATCTACATTTAAGCGTTTACAAGAAGGAAAGAGCCTTAGCCACAAGAGCTGTTGGCGATTTCCTAGTTCTAGTAACCTAAGACTGCAAATCCCTAATCGAGTCGTAGCTTGATATCAAAAACGGAAATAAATATCTATTGCTCTAAGTTTGCTATGAATGCTAAAAATCTCTCTCTTTGTTTTCAGCCTCGCCTTCTCTTATATACTCCTCTTCAAGGCGGTTTGGCGCTTCCTTTTTTGCCCCTGGTCGAGTTTATCACTTCGAGAATCTTCCCTTTTTCTCTCAATCTTTCTATTTATCCGCCGAATCCTCGATATTTATCTTGAAACTTTCACATTTATTTTCTCTCGTGAACAAACATAAACCGTCATAGCATCTTTGTGCCTGGTTTCATATGAAATCGTAAGCGGGCTTTTAACCGTGTTTTGGTCCTCTCAGACCGTTTTTCTGGCTTTAAGCGTTTTTAGGATTTCTCCGAAAGGGGTTCTTGATACAACATTGATCTAAAGGGAGTTCAAACATCTCGTATGGTTTAGGCAATTTCGTCGTTAACCGTTGTCGTTTCATACGATCTATTCGAATTTATATGAGAAAATGAGTCTTCGTGGTTTTTATCATAAAGTTCCAACCGTAACTCCGATTGAAACGAAACGAATAAAACTTTATCAAGATTCGAGAGAGGAGCTACAGGGAGTGATCCATCTCACCATATAGGGACCTGGGAGCTGCACTTGTCGAGCTAGAAGTTGTTCATTAAGTCTTACTTATTTTTATCATAAAATGTCAAGAGAAACTCCGATCAGGATGACTCGAGAGGCAGCAAGATCCTTAGCTCGAACTAGGAGGTCATGGGAGCGGGACTAGAGTACTTCGAAGATGCTTGAGAGAAATGAGGTCACCATATGGCGACCCGTAACTTTGATGGGCAGGTCGCCATATGGCGACCCGTGCCTTGTGTGCTCAGGTCGCCATACAGCAACCCAAGCTAGCAGGGTGCGGGTCGCCATATGGTGACCCATGCTTTCCGAGTGCAGGTCGCCATGTGGCAACCCGTGCTTGCAGGGGGTGGGTCGCCATATGGCGACCCACACTTTTTGAGTGCAGGTCGCCATATGGTGACTCGCGCTTACATGGTGTGGGTCGCCATATGGAGACTCGCGCTTACATGGTGCGGGTCGCCATATGGAGACCCGTGATTCTCGAGTAAGAGTCGCCATTTGATGACCTGTGATTGCTAAGTGCATATCGCCATATGGCGACCCGTGCTTGCATGGCGCATGTCGCCATATGGCGACCCATGCTTACCGAGTGCAGGTCGCCATATAGCAATCCGTGTTTCCATGGCGCGGGTCACCATATGGCGACTCATGCTTCCCAAGTGCAGGTCGCCACATGGGGACCGATGCTTGCAGGGTGCGGGTCGCCATATGGCAGCCCATGCTTTTTGAGTGCAGGTCATCATATGTTTACCCGCGCTTACAGGGTGTAGGTCACCATATGGCGACCCGTGCTTGTAAGGTGTGGGTCACCATATGGCGACTCGTGCTTGTAAGGTGCTGTTGATTTCGTCGTGACCGATTTTGACTCCAACAGTTAGCCCCCCAGTTCGTTAGGCCGTGAGCTTTTTAGCGTGAGGCTTTGGCGGGCGATTAGGCTAGTTGTGAAGATTAGACAGAATCATCAGCCAAAAGTCTGAGAGTGAATAGTAAAATTTCTTGTCTATAAGTAGGTGGAATAAGTATTGAGATTTTACTCACTTACTCACTTTCTCCAATGTAGTATTTGTCTCTCTCATTCTCTCCCATTGGTTTTTCTTTATTTTACTCTTTGAAATCATGTCTACCAAAAAGAGAGCTTCTAAGAAAGTCGAGGTTCATCATATTATTCATGGTGATGCTCGAAATAACGAAGAAGTTATCCCAAAACCTGAGTTTGTTCCGCATTCGGTTGATCCTGGGGAAGCCGAGGCCTATTGGGCTGCTTCATGTGAATGTTTGACCCTTCCACCTGAAGTGCAACTTCCAAGCAGGCCTCCCCGTCGGTGGGACCAAATTCTTCCAAGCAAGAGCTCGTATCCATTCTCAAAATTGTTCAAGAGTTCGGCCGTGTTCTGGAAAATGTGGAGTTCCGGATTCCGCGACAAGGCGAAAGGGCAGATGATCCGCCAGCGGGTTATTTCACCTGTTACGAGGTGCAGATTGTGCGTTTCCGTCTATGGTTTCCAATCCTAGAGATCATCGTTCGTAATCTGAATCGTTTTGGGATATCGATTGGTTAAATCAATCTTACAGATCTTCAGCAGCTCCTCGGGATCTTGGTCCTAGGTTACGAGCATGGGGTGCCCCTTAGTGTTGACCATTTTTTTGAGGCTTTTTTGAAGCCACTGGCCGTGACGGGGGGGGGATATTTCGCCTTGCGCCTTGCACCCACATGTCGATCATAAGGGAGACAATCTCGAATGGTCATGCGTGGGAGAAATGCTTCTTTTTCGTCCGCGTTAATAGCGCGTCGATTGTAGGAAGCTGCATTATTGATTTTCGCAGTGAATGGGGACGTTATGGTACTGCTTGGATATACGTACATTTCTTGTTCCATCGATATCTAACTTTCTCATCCTTTGTTTTTGCAGAGACCAACCCTTTACCTACATTCTCGGACGACGTGATCGTTGTAAGGGATCTTCTTCGGACCGGTTCGTTCTTTTGGACTTCTTATACTCCAAAGCGAGTTTACAAGGCTTTGAAACATCACCAGTTGCGATCTCATCCCGAAGTGGTCATGGAAGAAGGATCTGAACCGAAAATGGATGAGTTATTGTCGAGAGACATTCCGGTGTCTCGAGGGAATGCAGGGATTTCCAAGGCAAAAGGGGTCGAGCTATGCGATCTTGAATTTTCCTCAGACGACTTCTCCTTGCCTTGATGACCTTCCAACTTTGCTTCAGGCAACGGGAGTGGCGCTAGAGATTTTTCCCTGCTGGATTGTAACTTCGACGACCTTTTCAAGGAGCTTCCGGCTGAGTTCGATCTTCCTCCTACCGTGGATGGTCACGCGAGGTCGAAAGCCTTTGCGGAGGGTTCCAGGATGGTCAATGCGGTTAGTAATTGGAACCTCGCTTATTGCTGCCATATATTCTTTCGGGACATATTTCCTTAGCTTGGAACATGTACAGGGACTGCTCTCATTCAACTCGTCTCTTGAGGCGAGCTACCGGGAGGCGAGACTCTGCCGTTTCAAGGCTGAGAGCGCAGAGAGCGAGGTTGCTCTTCTCCGAGAACAGGCTACCGCCCGAAGCGAGGATCTGGAGAGGAAGCATGCTAAGGAGCTTCGTCGTGCGAAAAGGCGAGGGAAACATGAGATCCCTGCAGTGGTCGCTGGTCGTACTGCTCAGTTCAAGACTGAGTTTGGAAAGATTTGGGGAGCCCTAGAGCTTATGGGCGATTTCAGAGAGCGTTGTGGATCCGTTGGTGTCTTGTCGCGGACAAGGGCCGAGGGCTACGTTTTCCAAGCTGAGATAGACATGATGACCATCTATATGGGCGAGTACGAAGGCGCCGATACTATGGTCCCTCCTCTCGAGGAGAAGGTTCTGGGATGTTGGGATCTTATCCTAGTTTCCCCTAATATGGAGGAGACCATGAACGGGGTTGCCGACGAGGGGGTTGAGGTGAATCAGTAGTCCGGCATGTTTGGTCGTTCGATGTTGGGAAATTTTGAGCTTGAACCTTGAACGATCCGTATGTGGTTATTTTTATGTTTTAGTTGTGTCGGGACGAATGTGACCGTTTTTAGGTTTATGCTTAGCCAAATGTGGCTGTTTTTTATTTGGTACTGGCCATACGTGGCTTCGAATCAATGCTTTTAATGGATTATATAATGAAAAACAGTTCATATTTTAGAAGAGTTTTGAGAAGTTATGATTTCGATTTGTGTAGGGGGAAGAATGTGAGTTGTCATGTCGCATTTAACTCGTATTTGTGTATCATTCTATTCGTTGCTCGTTTGAGATACGTGTAAAAGTTCTGTGAGCGTTTCGATGTGAACGAAGAGACATGCTTTCAGGATCTCATATCTTTCGATACTCATGCTTTGAGACGTTACAAACCAGTGTGTTGGGTTTAGGGCAAGACCTAAGTTTACTTTCGGTTAAGGTTGTGCGATGACTAATCGGCTTTCGTTTTGCGTGTTGCAATTTACACCTAATTTCGTACCGCATTAAAGTCCGCGATATGTTGTCGGCTTATACGACTTGTATGATCGAAATCGAGCATCTCTCCAAGGACAATTTTTAAGTCTCCTGTAAATGCCAAAATTTTGGATTTTTTGTGTGCAATTTTCCTAGTCGGATGTATGAGAACCGTACGTGAGAAAAGTTAGGTGTGTATGTTTAGGACGGCTAAGGTACTCGTTGGGGCCAATTGATGAGTAAGGTGTAAGAGCGAGTGTTCATTTATGATTATAGTCGCGGGCGGACTGTTTTTGAGTTTTGAAAATATATTTTAGTTTTAAAAGTTATAGTTTCAAATAATATAAAATATATTTTTGGTTTTGTGTTTAAATTCAAATAAAATATCTATTAAATTTACTATAATTTTTTCTTCTTATTTTGACTTAAAAGTTTTCTTTTTAAAAAAATTTATCTACCTGAAATCATTTTAATCATATTTATATAAGCATGTTTGTCAGATCTGAGGACTATATATAGACTTCTCAAGTAGATTTTTTGGAAGATTTTTCATATTTAACCACGAATTAAACACAAAATTAAAATCTAAGGAGAAAACTAAAATTTTAAATGAAATTTGACAACAAATTGAGAAGTCTGCTAATGGTAGAGTTCTCTGAATGGCTTCTATTTGCGATCAAATTTCAATTAAAAATTTGATTTCTTTTTAGGGTTATGAGACTCTTGTTTTGATAGTTTATATAATATTGTAATAATACATCTATTTTTCCTTTAATCTATTAAAATTTGTTTGAGTAATGCTTTATGCATTTTTAAGTTCTTTTAATCATAAACTATTATCTTTATTTTAAATGTTTTGTTTCGATTATGGTTGTCTAACTTAAAGATGAAGCCTATGTGTTGTCCCCTATCAGTTTTGTGTAATTTGCATGATAATGATGATACTAAATTATACTTATTTGACAGATTTATAATAATGTAATACTTGACACATGTTCAACATAACAAAGATCAAAACATATTACACTTCCAGGAAGTCTTCTACTTAGAAATTAAATATTTAAATTTTAATTCTCAATTACAAAATAATCCAAAAAGACTTTCACCGACAGTGAAAAGACTTCCACCGACAATTGAGAAGACTTATATAAAGTCTTCCGACAAAAGACTTCCTGGAAGTCTTCTATAGGAAGTCAAATATCTGACACAATTTGGTCAATTGCAAAACTAACCTATTTTTCGAGAAGACTTACATGGAAATTTTCTCACTTTTTTTTTTGTTAACAAATAAAAGTTGGAAGATTTCTAGAAAGTCTTCTCTTAAAAATAGACATAAAGTTAATTGCAAAACTAACCTATGCATTGACCATAAGACTTCCAATTTAGTCTTCTCCACAAACCAGATCTGGAAAAAAATAAAAATTCTTCTTAAATTTGGTGAGATTCATGTTTAACTTCTTCAAATACATATTATTTCTTAGTGAAAGTTACATACTCGTTCTTGACCAAGAATCATGAACTTTAGTAACATTAATAAGGTTATAAATTTTGAAATCAAAAAGTTGGGATTTTAGGAAGGAATAAGAGAGAAAGTGAAAAGAAAATAGTTTGTGTGTGTAAGAAATAAAAATATAAAGATGTAGATGGTGATTTTAGAAGCATTAAAAGTTTCAAATTGGTTGTTCATGGTGGTTGGTGTATTGAAGTGAATGGCAATATTGTAAATACCTGATGAAGATGAGGATGATATGGTAATACAATCATTTTTGAAAAAAAATAATAATGGCATTTTCGTGAATTATCCAAACTTTTAGGGTGAAAAGGGAAAGTGGAAGTTTTAAAAAAATTCATGGGTTGGTTTTGCAATTGACTTCAAGTTTTGAGTCACTTTTGCAAAAAAAAAAACTAATTTCAAAATACGAAAAAATAATATATTAGTTTAAACATTTGACATCGTAAGTTTATTAAAATGTGTATTGATTTGAATACACATGAATTAACAAAAACATCTTAAACATTCAGTTTATGTATGGATAAAATGCAAGTTTTTAAAAACTAACAAAAAATATTTCTCAAGAAGTTTGTTTTCATTAGCTAGACGCATAAATAAACATGAATATTGTTAATAACATAATTTGAAACAGTTGTGTTATAAATTTCATCCATGAGTCTCAATATTGACAAATACACATAAACTAACAAAAATATCTTAAATTTATTTTAAATATAAAAAAATACAAGTTTACTAAAACTAACAAAGAAGACTTCTTCTATAATTAATTATAAATAAAAATAAATATGAATATTGATAACTTCATAACTATAAACAATTAATTTATAAATTTCATTCAAGAACTCCAATATGCCAGATATACATAAATTAAAAAAAAAAAAGCTTTAAAGTCATTATAAACTTGGGGAAAAGGTAAGTTTTACAAAAATTAAAGAAGAAAATTTTCTGAGAAGACTATTTAATTTATAAAAATTAAATAGTTTTCTGCCAGCAGACTATTTAGGTGATTTTTGCAATTATAAATTTATTAAGGGGATTTCTCAAAAGTTTGGTTAGTTAAGTTACTTTTGTTTTTGGTTATTAGGTTACTTTTGTATTTAGATTTTTTCAATTTTACTAAAAAATCTTTTCTGATAATCATGTTAATTTTGTAAATGACCAGGGTGAAATTTGATTTTTAATCTCTCTCTCTCTCTTGTTTTGTTAAATAAGTCAGTCATTGGATGAATGTATTCTTTTCTTTTTCTAGGTGAGTCATGAGTGTATATTCATTCACATAAGACTAAATAAAAATACTACGCAAAAAGAAAATGTTGAATCACCTGATTCCATGACCAGGTTTGATATGAGCTACAAACACAACACCGTTTATCCCCTTATCTGAATATAATTACAATATACTCCAATACAAAATATAAATAAATAAAAACGTGTGTATATATATACAAATATCTTACTATACCTACTCATTGTCATCAAGTATTTTATTCCCTTTTTCAACTTCAATTTAAATAGCCAATAACGATTTTTTTTTTTTTTTTTTTTTTATAAAATCAACCCAAATGAGAATATAGTTTCGGTTACAAGCCGACTCAAGCAAAAGCACTCAAATCAACTATTTCCTAACTAGCTTCGCTCGATCCATCACCCCGGCGCGTTCCGCTAGATCGGATCTAAAATCTTCGAGTATCGGTTACCGTTCTTAACCTTCGACGAGTATCATAGGAAGATGAGATTCACCTCGTTTCCTCGGATGCCGGGACTTCCCATGTCGTTTCCAGAATAGCTGGCTCCCGAAGATCTCATCTAAGCTTGTAATCTCCACCAGCTATGAAGCGCTGGCAGACAAGAGGAGAGTGGTTTCAAAATCTTACCCCGAAGAGAAGGATGAAATCGAGCTGTGCACCCGCCTTTTGATGCCGAGAACCATGCAAAAAATTGGGTTTGAGAAGCAACTGCTACATCGATCAAAAAGGCTTCTAACCTGTACAAAGTAAAAGGAATAACACTGCCAGCAATGGTCAAGTGATCATAAATTGGCACTGCAAAATGTCATCCCAACAAATGGAGTCACCGACGAGCACAATGGACCGTAGACCACCTCGACCCACCATGAGTCATCGCCATTTGCCGCCATCGAAAACCGAGGGACGGATAATACTTTGTTTCTGTTTGACAAGACTTCGGCGACAAACAAAGTCGAGTATCCAGCGAAGCGCAAAACCATCTCTTCGCAGCAAGTCGCCACTGCCGCAACAGAGTACTGACCGACAAGCCCGGTAGAGGAGGGAGACAGGTAGAAAAGACGAGAGAACCACTGCCGCAGAAGCCATAGACGACTCAGGACCAGCTGCTCTTCGAGCCTTAACGCATCTTGACCAGGGACAGGACGCCACCACACAGCAGCAGCCCTAACCTTGCACACGCCTCCGAGGAAAGGACACTCCAAAGCTACCTGAGATGGTGGTAAAGCAGACTGACGCACCAAGACTCCAAGGACACACGTACAACATCTACAAAGGAGGAAAACAAGATAGAGAGGAGGAGTAACCTCCGGCGCCGGCCAAAGAGACCACCAGACGCCGGAGTTGAAGGTATCGCTTTGTCTAGATTTAGAGAGAAGGAAGTCGAAGAGAGAGAAGGGTTTTTATTAATAAACAAGATGGAGAAGTTCCAATGTACGATTTTGTACACTTATTTACCTATGTCAACAACAATCTTCTTATCTTTGCCAATACTATCTAACGCGACAAAGCACTTCAATATGCTGAGCTTCGGAGCTAAACCTAACGGTATTGTTGACTCAGCTACAGTTTTTTCCAAGACATGGGATGTATCGTGTAGTTCGACGGATTCTGCGCTTATATACATACCCGAAGGGCGATATCTTGTGAGCGGTGAAAGTTGCAAGAGCCTTGATATTGTTTTCAGGATCAATGGGACTCTTGTTGTGTCTAGTAGGAATCTTATTTTACTACAATGGGACAATTGATATTTATAAAAATAATAAGAATATAAATTAAAATTTACAATACCGAAACAAACAAACAGAAAAATTGCAGAGTTGAGATGATTAATCTCTTTTTTAAAAATTTTAAATGCTCCGTAGTGAAACGGTTTAATAGCGCTCAGATTCCTAGGATACAACTGCACAAATCTTCTAATTTGCGTCACTCTATCAGAAATCTATCAGAACTGAAAATCTATCTGGTTTTCAGGTTCGATATCACGTAATACAAAGAACAAAAGACACAGAGATTTGTTCACCCGGTGTTCGCAAAGATACTCACCGGGGAAAGAATCGGAGTCCCTCAAGATATCACTATCAACTTGAGCATGTTCACAAGATCACAACAACAATGGTGGATCTATAAACAGAGTTATATGAAAAGAGATCTAGCTCACTCGTTGTATCCTCTATGAAGCCGGTAAATCACCGCCGGAATGGTTCATCTAACTGTGTACCACCTTCGTGATTCCGTTGCACTTCAATCTCACAACCTTGAGCTAAGTCAATCACCTTCTCTCTCGTACTCTTTGTAACTTGTCTCTATTCTCTCTTTCGTCTCCGTCTTCTCTCGCTTTAAAAGATGATGACAGCTCATTAAGTTTGTTATAACAAACTTATCCACTTGCACTCTCTTCTGAAACGCTACATTCCATTTTACCCGAGAATGACATGGGCTATTTGGGCTAATTCTTTTGCTTTGATTCTTTCTCTCAGGTTTTGTATGGGCTGAAGAAATACGATGCTGAATATGGACCGTGGAACACGAAGCCCACTGAGGAGTTTGGCTGAAAAAAGTCCACAAAACTCCACCTTTCAGACAGAACACTGAAGTGCTGTCTCTCTCTCTTCAAACCCTAGCCGCATGTATTTCTCCATTCTCTCTAACACGATTTGTCGTCTCCACCTTCCATCTGAGTAGTTTGGAAATAACAGGAGACCATCTCAGACCTACTAGCTTCTGAGACGCTTTGCAGTGACAAGATACTCTCTGCCTCTCTTCTTTTCTTGTATGAATCGTCTTAATCTCGAAGTAGTTAACCCCCGAGACTTCCACCTTCCTCTTGATTCAACATATAAGCCTTTTGAACTTGATTTTCTTTTATTTAATAAACCCTTTTGTCTAAGCTCGGCTTCCTTTGAATATGCTGAGGTTACTACTTCGGAAACAATGAGAGTATCTCTTCCCGTGCCATACTGAAGAGTATGAACCAGTGGTTCATACGCAACTGGAAGACCATAAAGCAGTTGTGTAGCTTGATCTTCGTCTGTTAAGGTAAATTTCAGACTTTCTATATCAGCTATTAGCTTTAAGAATATATCCACTTTCTCCTCTATTGACTTTTCTTCCTCTATTCTGTAACAGGAGAACTGCTTCTTCAGATAAATCCTGTTAGGGAGTGACTTTATCTGATATAGTTTCTCCAAAGACTTCCACATGCCTAAAGCAGTCTGCTCATGCATGACTTTTCTCAAAATGGAACCGCTTAAGCAGGTACCAAGTAGACTTCTCACTCTTAAATCCTTTTTGAATTTCTATTGATCACTCACAGGTTTCTCACCTTCTTCTTGTTTGTCTGAGGTGGAATAAATTGTGAAGCCATCAAGTATAACTGTAAGAAGTCCTTGGATCTCAAGCTGCCCCATGATCTTGAACTTCCACATGCCGAAGTCTCCTTTACAATCAAATTTCTCCATCTCAAATCTCCCGAGAGTAGGCTCCATCGTGAACCATAGAGTAATAGAGAATTAGTGCAACACGAAACACAAAACCACAATGACCACAGCAACACCAGTCACAGGATCTTCAAGAACCGTGATGATCACACACCTCACTCACAGATAAGTAAAACTCTTCTTTTCTCTTATCAGATCTGATCCATCAACTCTTAGCCTAAGCACCCAACCTTGTGCTCTAATACCACTTGTTGAGTATTCAATAGAGATTTAGGATTCAATCTTGATTTCCAATTTTGCTAACCGTTGTTTTTTTCTGGTTTTCAGGTTCGATATCACGTAAAACAAAGAACAAAAGACAAAGAGATTTTTTCACCCGGTGTTCGCAAAGCTACTCACCGGGGAGGGAATCGGAGTCCCTCAAGATATATCATCTTGAGCAAGTTCACAAGATCACAACAACAATGGTGGATCTATAAACAGAGTAATATGACAAGAGATCTAGCTCACTCGTTGTATCCTCTATGAAGCCGGTAAATCACCGTCGGAATGGTTCATCTAACCGTGTACCGCCTTCGTGACTACGTCGCACTTCAATCTCACAACCCTGAGATAAGTCAATCACCTTCTCTCGTACTCTCTGTAACTTGTCTCTATTCTCTCTTTCGTCTTCGTCTTCTCTCGCTTTTAAAGACGATGACAGCTCATTTAGTTTATTATAACAAACTCATCCACTTGCACTCTCTTCTGAAACGATGCGTTCCATTTTACCTGAGAATGACATGGGCTATTGGGCTAATTCTTTTGCTTTGATTCTTTCTCTCAGGTTTCGTATGGGCTGAAGAAATACAATGCTGAATATAGGCCGTGGAACACGAATACCACTGAGGAGTTTGGCTGAAAAAAGTCCACAACTCTCAACTAAGACATTTAAAAAATAAGAAAAAAACATATGGAGAATTGTTGATCTTATTCTTATGAATATGTGTCAGCTACTGAGATGAATGAGATGATAGCTTAATTTTATACTACAAAACCCAAGAGATATTTTTTTCATAAAGTGAAACAATTTTTTGTTGTAATGACTACTCATTCTTTACTTAAAAGCCATGACAATTTTTACGTTACAAAAATGAATTCATGCTTTTAAATTACAAAAACTCAATTAAAGGAGATAGATATTTGTTGACTTATCAGCATTGATTTTGTAAATGACTTTTGACAAACTCTTAGACCGCAAGCCCATTTATTAAATCTCAAAGCCCTGAAATTGAGTGTGGTCCATCTCCGCTATTCACTTTATATTCTATTGTGGGTATTTTATAAGCTTTACAAACAACCCACTTTATATATTCATTTCTCATTCAAAACCTAACTCCAATTTTTGATATGTAGTTAACTACTTCATAGTGTCCAACATCCAGTTAATCCGATGAACGTCTTCGCTCAAAAACTTACTAAAAATGGTCTAAAACCATTTTGTCATAAACAAATTCCAACAATCCTCCATATGAATAGAAATGACTCTAGACACTAGACGATTTGACAGACTTGATTTCTTAGACAAGACTCGACAAGACTCAAAAAGACGAAGGACTTTTGAGAGTACAAACAAAAAAGCCACTGCATGATGAGTTGGTAGTAATTTTTCAGCCTTGAACCAGTCATTGTTAATAGCTATCAGATTTACTCGTCCAGGAGGTGTCCATGATGTCTCGAACCCCCGCACCCCCCTCCCAGGATTTGGTGTAAACCGAGACAATAGCTAAAACACATATTCATTCTCTCGTAGAACTAGGTTCTATGTTGTATTTATTTTGGCCGTGAACAGTCTTGGTTAATCATTAGTGAACATGGACAATATAGCATTTTCTTCATTCTCCTAGAAACGGCCGCATTTCACACTCACAAAGTGATTTTCCATTAGTTTTGTTTAGAGGAGTATTATGTACTACTCCATTCATATCTCAAATCTATGGACACAAATCATTAAAAGAATGCTTATCCCCTAATTCTTACATGTAGCATTGTTTAATCATCATAGGAATTGGGTATAGACCGAAGTCTGACAGTGCTTTAAGTAGATTTAGTTTGACTTATTTGTCTCCTTAAACCTATTTCTTGAGATCTCCAATCATTTAGGTAGAGTTACCGCCAAATCTTATCTTATTTCATAGGCTAGCACATTTTTCTTGATGATATAACAATTAGATCTCATAACACACCTTTAAAAAATGGATCCTATATTGTCACCAAAATGAACATAATCTCTTGAGATTGATCCAATTGAGATCAATTGTGTAATGATTTTTGTTATCTTCTTTCAAGATACAAAAATCATTGTATAAAAAACTTAGTCCAAGACACTAGTTTTTTTTAATCATATTATGATTTTATATGGTAAGCGATAATTCTCCTCACATTTTTTAAGATAGCTCAATATCTATATATATATATATATATATATATATATATATATATATATATATATATATATATATATATATATATATATATATATATATATATATATATATATATATTGTTCTTTTTATTCATCTCTTAAGAGTTTAGAATGATTGATCTAAAACTCCTTTAGATGAATGAAAAATAATTTCAAAAAAAAATTGTAATTTTTTTCTTTTTAAAATGTATTTCATTTTCAGAAATTTAGATTTTACATACAACCAATTTCATAGTTCTCTCAAGTTGATTTATAAATCTAACTTGTATGTTTTGGATTTTTCCAAATATATTTTTTTGTTTTTTTAGCAAATATACATATCATTACATAATATTATTTATGCCATCAAAACCACCATTCTATATGGTTATTCTCAACCATATTGATTTTAGTAATTACAATATATATGTCAGTTTCCGTCACATTGGTATGAGATTTTTCATTATTTTTGCATTATCAATCTTTTACGGCTCATGTTAAAGTATTAACGAAATATAAATATTTTGATTAATATTAACAAATATTTTATTTCCTATGACAAACAGATTCATGTGTTGCAGATCTCTCCCAAATTTAATTTGAGAGAGTCGACTCACGAAATCCATATCATTTGATCTCTTAAAGAACAAAATATTGTTTTTAACTATGGTATATATCACCATACTTACAAACTAGATTTTTTTTCTCATGATCAGACATGTATTTAATAATGAATTAAGTTTCTCCACAAGAGAAAAAAAAAACTGTAATAATAAAAATAAAATCGTTATTTAATCTTGATTATCAAACCAAACAAGTCAAACCATTAACATACATTGTGATTAATAACGTTTCCTTTTTTCTGTCGACACGTTTCCTTTCAGTCACCTTTATGAGGCAATAATTTTTTTTAAAAAAATACATTTTGTCTTCCTTCTAGAAAATGTTTTAGAAATTAAAACAATAGAAATCAAAACAATAGTTTGAACAAGTCAAGCCAAAATCAAAAACTAAAACAACATTTTTTTATAGAAAATCTATTAAACCCTGCATTTGAATAAAATCAACTAAAACCTCAATCAAAGCCTGCATTTTTCCAGTTTGATTGTTTGAATGATGAACACCTGCAGTAATAAATAAACAATAATTCTTATGAAAAGAAAACTGATTTCCATCATCCTGAGTTTTCTGGTTCCTATTTTAATAACAAAACTACTTCACAAAATCATCAGTTTCGTTGGTGTAATAATACATAAACAAAAGTTTACAGAATTAAGATCAGAAGAACTAATTTTCCATCATCAAGAATTCTCTAATTCATGTTTTCATAACCTGTTCTTAAGATTAAATTTTTTAAACAAATATCAGTATTGTTAGTGCAAAGCATAACCAATATTTAAAGATTTAAGAGTGTAAAATCCTTATTTTACTACGACAACTGATATTTATAAAAATAATAAGAATATAAATTAAAAATTACAATACCAAAAGAAACGAATAAAGAAGAATTGTAGAGTCGAGATGATTAATCACTTTCCTTAAATCTTTAAATTCCTTGTAGTGTAATGATTTAATAGCGCTCAGATTCCAAGGATACAACTGCACAAATCTTCTTGTTTGCGTCACTATATCAGAAGTCTATCAAAACTAGTTTTGTGATATACTTTCAACTAAGAAATTTAAAAAAAAAATAAGAAAAAAAACATATGGAGAATTGTTGATCTTATTCGTATGAATGTCTGTCAGCTACTAAGATGAATGAGATGATAGCTTGATTTCATACTACAAAACCCAACAGCTATTTTTTCATAAAGAGAAACAAAATTTTGTTTTAATGACTATTCATTCTTTACTTAAAATCCATGACTATTTTTATGTTACAAAAATGAATTCATGCTTTAAGTTACGAAAACTCAATTAAATGAGATAGATATTTGTTAATTTATCAACATCCCTTTATTATTAAAGGAGAAGCAATTTGAAAAAAATAACTTTAAATCTTATATATTAAAACAGAAGTCACAACATTGATTCATGTGTAATTTTTTCAAAAATGGACCCTTACTAGAAATCAATAATTTTTCATTTATTACTAACAATATGGTTTAAAAATATCATTCATAATATCTTTTGATATCTTCTGATCACAATATCTTTTAATATCTTTTCATTTTAATATATAAATATATATTTTTAAAAATTCTAACAAACCTGTTTAAAAGAATATAATAAGATCTTAATTTTCAAACTTATATGTAAATACTTTTTACTAATTTCGAAATTAGTTATGAAATAATATTATACATTTATATATTTTAAAAAATTAAAAATATAAATTCTATCCTATTTTATTTATTATATAATCACAATCAAATCGTATTAAAAATATTTTAATAATATATATATATTAAAAATTCTAAAAAATCTTTTGAAAAATATTTTAACAGTATCTTAATTTTCAAAAAGTTTATGTAAATATTTAAACTAATTTTGTAATTAGAAATTAACTATTTTTATGCATAAATATATATTCAGTTATCATTTATAAAATGAAAAATAAATATTCTTTTTTTATATATATTATAATAATAAAAATTCATGTTAAAATAAAATTATTATATTGAACTAAATATGATAAAGTTATATTAAATTTGTAAATATAAAATATTTATTCTAAAATATAATACGATGACAGAACGGTTTAACATTCACAAACTATATAATACATGTATAGAAATTGACATATCTTAGACTTTTGTATATATAATAATATATTATCTAAAATGAATAAACGTAAGAAAATATTGCTTAAAGAAAATTTGGCTTGAAGATCGGCGGGTCAGAATTGAGCATAAATTTAATACAAACTAATTTCAAATATGTTATTTCATGCATATATTAATTTTTTCAATAACTAAATGCAAATATAATAAGATAAATATATATTAAAATGATAAATAAATATAAAATATATATATATGTTATTTGTTAAATACTTAGATAGTTCATTTTTTGAAACAAAAAAAAAACAAAAACAAATATTAATGTTTAATTAGTACTTTATATTTATAATCTAAGATATATAAGTTTATTTTTTTGTTAATTTAGATTTTTTTGAAATGTTATAATATCTTTAGAAGTGATAATATTTTTATATTTTAACAAATTAGATTTAAAAAGTTCATGAGTTCAATAATCAAATACTATTTCAACAAACAAAAATATATAAAAGAAGATAGAAATATATTTTACATTTTAAAATTATTAATTTGATGAAAACCAATAAAATTGAATCACATACTAATGTTTGAAATGTTTGAAATGTTTGAAAAATCGATATACATATTTGAATATATCTCATTCCTTAAATAAATACAAAATATCTATTTAAATAAAAATGAAAGTTAACGGGTCCAAATCTAGTTTGGTAATTTATTTGCATACATGTCATTATACTGATGTGTCGTCTCCACAAGTCTTTTTAGCCTTCTATGAAAACTATCCTTATTAATCTATGTAGCCTTCACAGTAGCTTCATAGATGTTACCTATTAATTAAAATGAATGTCATTGGTACAACTAATATGAATTGCATTGTATATTCTGTATTTATAAAACACGTTGGTACAAGTTGGTATAAATAATACAAACTTACTTTTCCTATGTACTATGTTCAAAAAAGTAATACGTACGTACTTGCAAAAACAAAAGTTGAGATATGAGAATTATAGCTAAAACTAATGAATTCAAGGATGTATGTACACTAAAAAGGTTTACTAGCTTCGATCTTTCAATAAGCCTCTAAATAATACAATTGCATTAAGATTGTCGACGTTCATAACCAAACCATTTCTAAAATGGAATATGAAAAGAATCACCATTTCTAAAATGGAATATGAAAAGAATCACGGCTGCAACCAAATTTAAATTTATATTAGAGTATGTTGGGATAGATTGCATCTACCCACATAGGCCCATCTTGACGAGATTTTGGCCCAGAGATGAATATCGAAGTCGGCCCACAGGGCCCAAAACCGACTTTTGGGAGGCATATATAAAGAGGAGGTTGAGATGAAGAGCAAGACACGCAAACATTGGAGAACAAGCCTAGAATTAGGGTTTCTTTCATATTACTTGTTCATGTTTTGTTCTTCATAGAAATACTCAAAATCTAATCAATAAACTCTTGATTTGTTCTCTAAATAGTCTAGTTGTTAAACCGACCATCGAAATCGATCATCGATCAAGAATACCGATTTCAGATTCAACAATTGGCGCCGTCTGTGGGGAAGACTTTAGTAACGATCAAGAACATCGATCAAGAAGATGACGGGATCTCCGACGAATCCACCGAGTCAACAGCCAGTCGACCTAAACACCGTCCTCGCATCCCTCGCCACCGTGGTTCAACGTCTTGATCAGCAAGATGCCACAAACAAAGCAACTCAAGAACATCTAGAGATAATCGTTGTTGCTTGTCTTCCTCCTGCGCAAGCAGACGATCAAGATCCGGATACCGCTCGACGACGTCTTTTCCAAACTACGGTGCGCAATCAAGCAGCATATCATGCGACCAATGAAGAACTTCAACACCTTCGAGGGACGATCAAAGACATGTCGTCTAAAATTCATCAAGCCACGAGTTTCGCACCAGAAATCGATCGAGTTTTGGAAGCAACTCAGAAAACTCCCTTGACCCAAAAGATAACCGACATCCGAGTTCGACACCAGGAAAAACTCTGGATACCGTCTTTTCGCGGCGACTCCAACCCTAGCGACCATATGACTAGCTTTAACATCGCCATGGGCCGATCCTACTTCACCACAGAGGAACGAGATGCCGGTTATTGTCAACTCTTCGTCGAAATTTTGGCACGGCCAGCCCTCACTTGGTTTTCTCGGTTGTCCACAAATTCCATCAGCACCTTCAAGGAACTTTCTACCGAGTTCCTGAAACATTACTCCATGTACATCCGTCAAGGGGCCTCCGCCACCGATCTATGGAAAATAGCTCAAGGCCAAAAAGAATCTCTCCAAGACCTCATGGAACGATTCAAGAATCTCGTCTCCAAAGTCGACGTCCCAGATAAAACCACAGTGGAAACATTACGCAATGCATTATGGATCAGATCATCTTTTCGATCTGACCTGTACACAAACAGTACAATCACTCTGGAGGACGCCCTTCACAGGGCCAACTGCTTCATACGTATAGAGGAAGACAACGCGGCTTATACCGCAAAACAAAATGCGTTAAAAGCCCAACTAACTCCAAAGGCGACTCCTATCACTCAGGAACCTCGGCAGAACCAACCTAACAATGACAAAAAGGGGAAAGTTTATTCGGTAGCCGAGGAACCAGGAACTACTTTGTCCACAGCACCCGCTGAACGACCATGGAACGTATGGGACAAAACCTTAGAGGGAAAACCCCTAACTTACGATGAAACTAAGTTATGCACCTACCATAAAGCTAAGGGTCACGATACAAAGGAATGCAAATAACTCGCAGAAGCTCTGTTCTCGGCATTCAAAAATGGTGTCGTCACCCCTGACCCGCCAAAAGCCAAACAGGGAAGGAAAAAAGGGAGTTGGACAAAAAATAAACAAGCTAACGCGAAGGCACAGGAGGTCCGCTCAGAGGATCGAGATGCAGCGGCTCCACCAAGACAACGGGATGATACCGATACCGAGGACGAGAGACCACAAGTGGCACGACGAATTAGTCTTATTTCGACACATCCCTCGACATTATCTCCTGAGGACATCAGCAACAAAAGCGTTCAAATACCGATATGCGAGATATCCACCTCCAAAGAAAGAGAACAAAGCTCTCAGACAAGGATCTCCGCCAGAAGCTCAAACAAAATGCTAGCACAGCAACAGCAGATCTCAGGATATCGCTAACAGACAAGCGTCCCAGCGTTTTCCGGTGAGTCAATATCATTTTGGGAGGATCCCCCATCTGCAACAGTTCGGTAAAGGCCATAAAGGAGTATCAATGCAAAGCCGTGAGTGCTCACCGATGGCCGACAAAACATGAAGCGGAAACACCCATCACATATTTTTTTATCTCGACCTAACCGACATTGACTATCCACATAATGACCCCTTGTTAGTCGAACTTCAAATCGGTATTTGCGAAGTCACTCGAGTCCTCATCGATACCGGAAGCTCCGTCGACCTCATCTTTTGACAAACATTGATTAAAATGATGGTCGATCTCAAAGATATCAAGCCCTCTTCACGGGCACTTACCGGATTCAACGGATCGTCGACAACACTGTTGGGTACCATCTGCCTCAACGTATTCGTCGGTGGAGTGAACAAACTCATCAAATTATCCGTGATAGATACTGAGACCCAGTATAATGCAATCCTCAAAACGCCATGGCTTCATTTGATGAAAGCGGTTCCGTCAACATACCACCAATGCGTTAAATTTCCTACCAAAGAAGGAAAAATCTTCACACTCAACGGGAATCAACGCCTTGCACGGAGTATGTTGGTCTCCGACTTCAAAAACAAGCAGGTTACCTTCGCCATCGAACCGGAAAAAAAGATATCACCTTCTAAGGAGGAGACGATTCAAGTCGGCATCGATGCTGAAAATCCAGACCGAACTGTAGGAATAGGATCTAAGCTCAGCAACGACCTGGTGACAAAGTTGACCGCTTTCCTTTGCGCGAATAAATCAATGTTCGCCTGGAAAACGGACGACATGCCCGGTATCGATCCATCTGTTACAGCTCATCGACTGAATGTCGATCCAACTTACAAACCATTTAAGATGAAATGACGAAAACTCGGTCCCGAGAGAGCTAAGACAGTCAACGACGAGGTCGACAGGCTTCTCGAAGCTGGATCTATCGCCGAGGTTAAGTATCCAGATTGGTTAGCTAATTCGGTCGTCGTTAAAAAGAAGAATGGGAAATGGAGAGTATGCATCGATTTTACCGATTTGAACAAAGCATGTCCAAAAGACAGTTTTCCCCTGCCCCATATAGATCAGATGGTGGAGTCCACGTCCGGAAACGAACTACTCTCCTTCATGGACGCCTTCTCAGGTGATAATCAAATCATGATGCACCCGTATGATCGTGAAAAGACATCGTTCATCACCGACAGGGGAACATACTGCTACCGAGTAATGCCCTTTGGACTCAAGAACGCAGGGGCCACTTATCAACGACTTGTCAACATAATGTTCGCCGACAAGTTGGGAATTACTATGGAGGTCTACATTGATGACATGCTCGTCAAGTCGCTCATTGCGAAAGATCATATCCGACACCTTTTTGAATGTTTCGAGACTCTAAACAAGTACGGGATGAAGCTCAATCCGGCGAAATGCACCTTCGGAGTCACCTCATGTGAGTTCCCTGGATATATCGTGACTCAGCGAGGTATCGAAGCAAACCCAAAACAGATTTCTGCGGTCCTGGATTTACCTGATCCAAAAACGGCTCGGGAAATCCAGCATCTCACCGGCAGAGTAGCGGCCCTCAACCGATTTATTTCAAGATCCACGGACAAGTGCCTCCCATTCTACGAGTTGCTGAGAGGAAACAAAAAATTCTTGTGGGACGAAGCATATGAAAGGGCTTTTACCGCGTTGAAACGATACTTAACAACCTCGTCGGTCCTAGCAAAACCGGATGCATGCGACACTCTGTATCTTTATATCACGGTCTCTCCCTCCGCCGTGAGCAGCGTACTCATTAAAGAGGATCGAGGTGAACAACATCCTGTTTCTACACCATCAAACGCCTAACCGACGCCGAGACAAGGTATCCCACACTCGAAAGAATGCCCCTCGCCATCGTCACCTTGGCAAAGAAACTATGCCCCTATTTCCAGTATCACTCCATCGTCGTCCTCACTGACCTTCCTTTGCGAACCATACTACAGAACGCCAATCAGTCGGGAAGACTTTCAAAGTGGGCCATCGAGCTCAGCAAATACGACATCTCGTATGAAAGCAGGCGAACCATCAAGGCTCAAGTTTTAGCCGACTTCATTATTGAGATTCCTCCGGATCAGGCAGAAGAACTCGACATCCCAGTCAAAAGCTGGATTTTGCACGTGGATGGGGCCTCATCTAACAAGGGGTCTGGAATAGGCGTTCACCTCCAATCGCCCACCGGAGAACTCATTGAGCAATCGTTCCGCCTTGGCTTTGCGGCATCCAACAATGAAGCCGAATACGAAGCATTAATTGCAGGACTCCGCTTGGCAAAGGTAGTCAGAGCAAAGCGGTTGCAGGCCTTTTGTGATTCTCAACTTGTTTTCAGTCAATACAATGGCCACTATGAGGCGAAAAACGAAAGAATGGATGCATATCTCGGCGTTATTAAAAGTTTAGCTGCGGAATTCGATCATTTTGAACTCACCAAGGTTCCTCGAAAGGAAAACTGCTTTGCAGACGCACTTGCCGCATTGGGTAGTAGCCAACAAGATCAAATTAGAAGGAAAATCCCAATACATACAGTAGAGAAGCCGAGTATAACACTACCAGAAGGAAAAGATGTTCTTGCTATCTCCTCTAGCACTGCCGAGATCATTCCTCCGGCGAAAAATGGCGACGATTAGCGAACACCCTTTCTCGATTATCTCGACAGAGGAATGCTCCCTGCTGATAAATGGGAATCCCGTCAACTCAAGGTAAAGAGCTCGAATTACATGTCGATAGACGGTAGGCTACACCGATGGACAGTGAACAAACTGCTTCTCACTTGCGTGGGAAAGGAGGAAGCATAGCTCGTCATGATGGAAACCCACGAAGGTGAGGGAGGTAACCACAGTGGAGGTCGATCTCTCGCATTGAAACTAAAATCTCAAGGTCATTATTGGCCAACCATGGTCAACGATTGCGAAGAATACACATCTCGGTGCGATAAATGTCAGCGACATGCTCCCAACATACATTCTCCAACCGAGCTGTTAAAAACTTCAACGGCACCGTACACATTCATGCGATGGGCAATGGATATAGTCGGTCCCCTACCGAGTTCTAGGCAGAGACGCTTTTTGCTCGTGATGACCGATTATTTTACGAAGTGTGTTGAGGCGAAAGCTTATATCCAGATCACCGAGAAGGAAGTACAGAGTTTCGTCTGGAAGTACATCATATGTCGACATGGATTACCCTACGAAATAGTTACCGACAATGGGAGTCAGTTCACATCTACCAAGTTTGGCGAATTGTGCGAGAAGTGGAGAATACGCCTTAGTTTCTCAACCCCCCCCCCCCCCCCCCCCCCCCCCCCCCCCCCCCCCCCCCCCGGTATCCACAAGGGAATGGACAGGCGGAGGCAACAAATAAAGTCATCATCGACGGGATCAAGAAGAGGCTGGATCTTAAGAAAGGACATTGGGCCGATGAATTCTAGGGAGTACTCTGGTCTCATCGCACGACGCCCCGAAGCACAACAGGGAAAACGCCTTTCTCCTTGGCTTACGGAGTTGAAGCAATGGCTCCAGCCGAGGTCAACGTCACCAGTTTTAGAAGACTGAAGCTTCCTCAAAACGAAGATCTTAATCACGACATGATGATTGACGCTCTTGATCAGCTCGAAGAACGACGAGATCAAGCTCTATTGCGGATCCAAAATTACCAACATCTCGATGAATCCAACTACAACAAAAAGGTCCGATCGCGTCCGATACAACTTGGCGATCTCGTTCTCCGCAAAGTCTTTGAAAATACCAAGGAATGGAGGGCAGGTAAACTCGGTACCAACTGGGAAGGACCTTACAAAATAACGCACATGGTCAAACCAGGAGTCTACCGACTTGAAACATCTTCCGGCGAACAAATACCGAGATCCTGGAATTCAATCAACCTGAAGCGTTATTTCGGCGCTTAGAGGAAAGAAAAAGAACTACGAGTGACTTGATCCCTTCTCGGGTACGTAGGCAGCCTTTAACCGGATTCAGTCACAAAAAAAAAGAACTACGAGTGACTTGATCCCTTCTCGGGTACGTAGGCAGCCTTTAACCGGGTTTTCACAAAAAAAAAAAAAAAAATAATAATAATAATATATATATATTCGTATCACGACCTCCCTTGCTCTGATCACGTAATATTCGACTAAATCATACTCGGATCTCGTCAAAATCAGTCACTTAAGTTCATACTAAAAATGAATTAAAGTCGGCAGTAATCCACAGTAGGCGATCACGTCGAATGGACTTACCTACTCTTATGTCCTGATCAAACACTTAAGAGTTAAAAAGTCGAATGATACCACATCACAGTAGACAAAAGGAAAAACTGCTCGAACTACTTTGAAAGGTCTCAAGTACGTTTCTTCCTAATTTTGCAGAAAGAACATTGTTGGTCTATCTGACGAGATAGTAATCTATTTGTTTATCTAGAAAATCACTATGAAGTTTAACATCGGCCATCGGCTCATGTTTGATATCGTTTGAAGTTCTAAACTTCGTAAAACTTGCACAAAAAGAGAGCTCAATACTTCATAAATAAAAGGAAAAGCCAAACTCGGCTTTAAGTTCTTACAAAGGGGATACAAACAAAAAGAAAATAAACAATAAACGTCCTATTAAGAACGGAGATCCTCGATGTCCTGGGGAGAGAAGACCGCCATGTTAGAGCCATACTCGTCAATGCCGATCGGCGTAAGATCGATCTCCGAGGCTTCAATAACCTCCATCCCTTGTAGCTCTCCATGGTACTTCGCTTCGTCGGCTCTAGCCTGTTGAAGTATCTCCTCCATGGATAAACCCTGGGAATGGATCTTCTCGAGGCTTTCTCGGATCCCTTTCGCCTGAGAATACAGCGCTAACTTGGACTGGATGGATGGTTGCTCTTCCACGAATTGGCGCATCTTGTCGTACGACGGTGCGATCTGATTCTTCAGAATGGATTCGACCCGAAGCCTTTCCTTTCTGACCTCATGCTCCCGAGACTCCCTCAACCTCTTGGTCGTTGTCTCGAACCTCAAGACGATCTCGGCGTTCTCCTGCTCCAGATTGTGGCACCGAGTATCAAGTCCTTCCTTCAGCGCCTTCAGCTCTTCTAGTTCTTTCGAAAGAACCTCATTACGAGATCTCTCGAGCTCGGCACGCTCCACTGCCTCCTTCTTCTCGGTTTCCAGCACATCGATCTGCTCTTCGTACGAACCGCACTTATAATCCAGCTCGGCAATCTCCTTTCTCTTCTTCTTCAAGCTCCGGTCTTCGACGCTATCTTCTCGTCCTGAGCTTTCAGCTTGGCTTCATAATCTCTTACCATGAGATTGGCACTCTCGAAGAACTGGATAAAGAGGCAGAGAAAAAGAGCAGGATTAGCAAGGGGAAGGCAAATCGAAACACTAAGAATAGTAGATACTTACAATGGCCCCCACTCGAGTCATCTCGCGATATCGGTTACTCTGCGAGAATTGCTCCAACTCAGGCATTCCCTTCCTCTTGAGCTGGATTTGGAGAAATAGGCGTGCTGGCTCCTCGTTGTCTTCAACGAATGGGACAGAAGTGTGCTGATACCAAAAATCGACAACGTGAGGGTATCCGACCTCTTCTTCGCGACCGGCCAGATTGGGTTTGGTAGATTGCTCACAGCGAGTTTCCGTCGCCTGGGGACCTGCATGATATTTTTCCGTTAGCATCACGGCAGCAGTGATAGAATCAGCCGAGATGGCAGGAGAAAGCATAAGTGGCTCTTCCTGGGAAAGAACTTCTTGTTGACCGACGTCGTCAACATTCGATGTTGGCCCCTCGGTGTAAGGGGATCGAGCTGGGCTGGGTTGCCTAGCTTCATCCTCCTTCGCTTAGCAGGTCGGCCAGCACCTGAAGAACCATCCCCATGCACTGGGGTACCAATGGTATCGGCGTAGGAAGGAAGAGAAGCAAGGTTTAGTTTTCCCATTCTAAAACTACGATTTGGCGAAGTGAATGCAGCTGTATTCAACAAGCAAGTCGTCAGTTTAAGGAATGAAAGCACCTATATAACATAATGAAATCAAAGAATGAATTACCTCAACTAATTCTGTTCAAGGCAGCCTGGATGCGGGCTTCACTGATATCAGGCCAATGCTGGTTACTCAGCGTTCTGATAGCTTCCACCTCCTCGAGGAAAGATTGGGTACCGCCTTGTGACCACTTAGAAAGCCGATCTGCATCAAAGAAGAAAACAGATGAAGCAGATCAGTTGAAGTGGAAAAGAATTAAGATCTCGGAATCATACCAATGTTAGCATTGAAATATCCATTCAAGATTATGGAAGGATCTTCAAAGGAAGCTTCGTTAATCTTGACATAGAAGTAGCGGTGGTTCCAGAAGTTGACTTTAGTCGGCTTCCCGGTGATCACATTATACTTGGGGACCATCTTCCCATAGAAGAACCCCGTCTTCATGGTAATACTAGGTGTCGTCAGTTCTTCGAGTAGACGGGCCGACATCTTGATTCCCAACTCGGCTGCGAGAACGGTCAAGGTCACTAAGATCCGGATCCCGTTCGCTGTGTACTGACCAAGGGCTATTTTCCGCCTAAAACAGTAGGTGGTTAGGAATTCTGGTAGGGGCCACCATAGGGAACAGTTGAGGAACCAGGACTCATAAACACAGGTGTATCCCGCAGGAGGAGTCCATGGTCTTTGATGAATTGCCAGGATGAGAAATGAGAAGCCGGCTGGAGGGTCAGTTTGCAGGATCAGTCTGCGAACACTTTTGAACGTTGATTTCGTAGGCAAGTGGTTCTCCCACTTCTGATTCTTCTTGGCACTGAAGCGACGTTCCTGCTCTGGGTCTATTTGTTCGTCGAACTCGAAGTCGGCCCATGTCCAACGCATCGGAAGAAGATCGGCTAATGCATAATCTATTTTCTTCTGCGCCAAAGTTTCTTGATTCCCAGCAGCATCACTTGTTTAACTAGGAACGATTTCCCGTTCTGATCTCGGCTCGAAATCTAAAGTTGGGTCATCTTCAGGAACCTGACCACTCGCTTCACTTTCTTCCATCTCTAGACCGAACTTGACGATACAGCGCTCGTTGTTATCCAAGTCGGCCAAATCCTCGGCTGTCGGACCTGAAACGTCCATTCCCCCAAGAGCGATTGACCTTCTTCGACGGATTAAAGGGGAGCCGCTACTGTCAGAATCTGAAGCGGTGGCGATGGCTTTCCCCTTCAAGGAGCAGCGGAGGATCGGAGAGGACATTCTAATCGGAAACAAAGAAGCTAGAGAGAGAAAGTAGAGAGAAGACAGAGATAAAAAGAGAGTACCTTTCGATGAAGTAGCAAGAAAATGAAGAAATGAGAGTTGGAAAGAGGTTTTTATAGGAAACATGGCGTGGAAGACGAGCAGTCATCATAATTAGGTCTAAAAGACCTATGAATGATGACACGTGTCCCACTAACTCCGAATTTGAGAAGAAATCCATTGTGGATATATGGTGTGTAACTTCTACGCGGAAAATCATCAACCGAGATAATAAACAAAGAATTGAGTGATGTCGGAAGGACGACTTTTCTTATTTACCAGACAAAACCGATAACCGAGATCACATCATCAATGGACCCATTCGAAGAAATTCATCGGAAAAATAATTGAGATGATGCTTTCGATGAACTGGGGGGGACTTATTGTTGGGGATAGATTGCATCTACCCACATAGGCCCATCTTGCGAGATATCGGCCCAGAGATGAACTCTTGATTTGTTTTCTAAATCGTCTAGTCGTTAAACCCACCATCGAAATCGATCATCGATCAAGATTACCGATTTCAGATTCAACAGAGTAGATGAACAACTCTCCGAGCAAAACAGAGCTTTGTTTTTGCAGGTACATGTTACGTTGACCAACTTTTATATATCCATGTTTCACGGACATGATTTTAGAACTATATTAGAGGAGTTGAACAACAATCAAGCAAAAACAGAGTTCTTGATAATAGAATGTGTTGTTAGTATATCATACTTCATGTAAATGAATTGCTATTATATTGAGGAGATGAACATATTCAATGCAACTTAGGTGCCCTATGTTAATTATATTTTATGATTTCCTTAATGAAATCATCACCAAGACCTAATTTAGATTTGTTATAATTTAATCTTAACACATTTCTAAAGAAGATAGAAAGACTAACCTTGATCCATGCTTGGATGCAATTCCACCAATTGATATTCTCTTCTTTAACCTTATCACTTTGATGATTTCTTTGATGGAAAAGAAATCACAAAGCCTTACTCAAACTCTCTCCTAATTATCGTATATGTAGTGTGTTATCAAGAGGTTTTGTTTTCTTTTTCTTGTTACATGCGTACAAAAGATAGAAGAGTTTTATATATATTAATCAAGAGGTGTGTTTAAATAACACACACAACTCTTCCTTTTTTTTTCTTTAACCGTACTATACGTACATAACTTATATATATGACTTATGGTAGTACATAACATTATCACTACCTTGCATATCTATATATATAATCATATGAGCAAGGATATTTAAATTAAGGTAAATTAAGAGGGTTATCAATACACTCATATTCTTATTCATTACTCGAACTGATCCATCACGGTATCGTCTTTTATATTAGAATAAATAATATTAGTATAAACTTGAACTTTATATTAAAATTATAGACACATAGGTCACATAGAATATAAAATATTCTTACATTCTCCCACTTGACCTTTGTGTCAACTTAAGAGTTCAATAACTTTAACGTGCACTTTTTCATTACGTTCATTTGATTTTTACTAAAAATTTAATTGATCGAATCATGGCGGTTGTATGTCATTATATGACACAGTCCCTTCCATGTATCACAAATCAATTCGAATTTATATCAGTCCTTATATGAGAAGAATCTTTATTCTCAAAACTAAGCATATGTTATCTACAAACTATAAGTGTATACACATACTTTAATGATAACATAATTAATAAATCAGAAACTTAAACTTTAAGTGAATTCTCTGTGCCAAATACATAATGAGCATCCATAACTAAAATAGCAAATCCTTATCTATAATACCCATACGCTCTACATGGCCATTGAACGCCTTGGGTGGTAAACCTTTAGTTAGCGGATCCGCTACCATCATGTCCATCCTTATGTGCTCAAATGACATTCTCCGTTTCTGAACTTCTTCTTTAACAGACAAGTACTTTAATTTCATGTACTTGGCACCGTTCGAGTACTTATTGTTCTTTGAAAAGAAGACAGCTGCAGAATTATTGTAGTAAATTCTCAGTGGCTTGGCTATAGTGTCGACAATCCGAAGCCCTGAAATAAAGTTCTGCAGCCATAACACATGAATTGTGCCCTCAAAGCATGCCACAAATTCAGTCTTCATGGTGGAAGTAGCAATGACATACTTCTTTCCACTCTTCCATGATATTGCTTCCTCAGCTAATAGGAACAAATAGCCGAACGTTGATTTATGCTATGAACGCATCCGGCATAGTCTGAATCTGAATATCCAATGACTTCTAGCTGATCAGATATCCTATATGTAAGCATGTGCTCTTTGGTGTCTTGCAATTACCTGAGTACCTTCTTTGCAGCTTTCCAGTGGTCCATTCCGGGATTACTTTTATATCGACCCAACATTCCAACAGCAAAGTTGATATCGGGTCGAGTACATGTTTGAACATAGTTCAAACTCCCAACCACTGATGCATAGGGAATTATTTCTATTTCTTTACGATCCAATTCATTTTTAGGACATTGCATTTTACTGAACTTGTCCCCCTTCTAAATTGGAGCTATTCCTGCAGAGCATTTTTCCATTTTATATCTCTCTAAGATCTTATTGATATAAAAAATTTCTGAGACAAACTTAATATTCCTTGTGATCTATCTCGGAATATTTTTATCCCGATCACATAAGATGCTTCACCCATATTTTTTATTTCAAAATTCTTAGAGAGATACTTCTTCACATCATGTAACATACCCATGTCATTTGCAGCAAGCAAAATATCATCAACATATAGGACTAAAATCACAAACTTACTCCCACTGCTCTTAATGTAGATACATCGATCAACGATGATCTCTACCAAATCATATGAGGTGATGGTATCATTAAACTTTATATACCATTGACGAGACGCTTGTTTTAGTCCATATATTGACCTTCTCAGCTTACACACTAAATTTTCTTTTCCTTTGACCATGAAACCTTCGGGTTGGTCCATATATACTTCCTACTCAAGCTCTCCATTTAAAAAACGGTTTTTACATCCATTTGGTGAAGCTCAAGATCATAATGAGCCACCAGAGCCAAAACAATTCTAAGAGAATCCTTCTTTGAAACAGGAGAGAAGGTCTATATATAGTCAATGCCATTTTTCTGGGTGAAACCTTTAGCAACAAGGCGAGACTTGCGTCTTTCAACTTTGCCTTTCGAGTCGCGTTTAGTCTTAAAGACCCATTTACAACCGAAAGTTTTGAAACCATCGGGCAACTCTACTAAGTCCCATACATGATTATCATCCATAGATTTCATTTCTTCTTTTGAGGCATCAAACCACAATTCAGAATTGTCACTTTTCATGGCCATTTTGAATGAGATCGGATCTTCATCTATGCTTAAGTCACATTCATTTTCAATAGTATTAACCACATAATCGTTTGAAATGGCATATCTTCTTTCTCTTCCAGATCGCCTTAAAGGTATTTGTGGTTCACTATTCTCTTCTTGAATTATGACAGGTTCATCAACAGTATTATCAGCTGGTGGGACTGGCACATCATTATGTTGTCCTATTGTGTCATTAAACTCTGATGCAACAATAGGAACAACTACCTCAGGTGGAATTAGAGGTGAAGAAACTTCAACGTGAACTTCATTAATGTCCACTTTTCGTTGTTTACCACTCCCACTAGTTTCACCATTTCAATGAACCTTGCATTACCCGAATCAACTATTCTCGTACTATGATTAGGGCAATAAAATGTGTACCCCTTTGATTTTTCAGGATATCCAATGAAAAATCCACTGACAGTCCTAGAATCAAGTTTCTTTTCATGTGGATTATATAACCTTAGTTCCGCTGGACAACCCCATACACGTAGATGTCTTAAACTAGGTTTCCTTCCCGTCCACAGTTCATAAGAGGTCTTAGGATAAGAGCAACGAAAGGGGTAAAGAGCAATTACTCATCATGCTCCTAACCATTTCTATTAAGATACGGTTCCGCCTCTCAGCTACACCATTCTGCTGAGGAGTACCAGACATAGTGTATTGTGCACAAATGTCTCTACTTTCAAGTAACTTTGCAAATGGACCAGGACATTGTTTACTTTCATCGAATTTTCCATAAAATTCACCACCTCTATCAGATCTCACTACTTTAACCTTTTTATCTAACTGTCTTTCCACCTCATCAATAAATACATCTAAGACATTCACTGATTAAGATTTTTTATGCGGTAGATAAGTATATCCATACCGTGAGTAATCATCAATAAATGTGATGAAATAATTTTTGTCACTCCATGAAGGAGCATCGAAAGGGACATATATGTCGGTGTGTATTAACTCAAGATGCTGAGTGCTTCTTGTGGCTGGTTTCTTTAAAGTATGTTTTGTCTGCTTTCCTTTAATGCAGTATACGTATACATCTAGGTCACTGAAATCCAACTGAGGAAGAATTTCATTCTTTATCAACCTCATAATCCTTTCTTTTGGAAATATGACATAATCGTTGATGCCACAAGAAAGCAGAACTTTCATTAATTGCACTACGCTTAATGCCTCGACTTTCAATATTAAATAGGGATTCAGAAAATTTTGCATCAAGGTTAAACTTATAAAGTGAATCAAATAAAGTACCACTACCATAAAAGTAATCATTTCGGTACAATGAGAAAACACCATGTGTAAACTTAATAGTAAAACCTAAATTGTCCAACCTACTAACAGAAACAAGATTTCTAGCACACTCAGGTACATAGAGACATCTTTCAAGTTCCACATGACTTCCAGTGTCCAAGATCAATCTATACGTCCCAACTCCTTCTATTTGTGCCTTCATCCTATTTCCCATGAACAAGTATTGTTAAGGTCCTCTTATAGGTTGGATCGAACTGAATCCATGTTTAATATGAGACACATAAGTAGTAGCACCAGAATCTAACCACCAAGTATTATTAGGAACTTCAACAAGATTTATTTCATAGCAAACAAGGCTTTAATGTTTACCTTTCTTTTCGAATCAACCCTTCCTTTTAGGACAATCCTTCTTGAAGTGTCCTACTTGCTTACAAAAGAAACACTTCTTTTCCTTCTGGATTTGACTTTGAGGTCCTTTCATGAAGCTCTTAACATTATTTTTGTCCTTTCTACTTGATGTTCTTTTGCTGCTACCGGCACTTCCAAGACCTACGAGGTTAGTAACTTGATCTTTCATCTTCCTTAATCTCCCTTCCTCTTGAATTAGCATAGCTTTTAATTCCTTAAAATTCCATGTATCCTTAATGGTGCTGTAATTCACCTGGAACTGGCTAAATTCAAGAGGTAGAGAGTTCATGATGAATTGAACCAAGAATTGCTCATTAACCTCCATTTTTAAGGTCGTTAACTTTGCTACCAAATTAGACATGAGCATCACTGATCATGGATTGGCTGAGACCAGTCAAACTTTTTTGTAGTTAGCTCATTCATGAGACTTCCTACAATCGACTTGTCAGCCAATTCCGATTACGAACACTCCTTAATTTTCTCTATGAATTCCCTTGTTTTCTCTGTCTTAGGCATTGATGGCTTCATACTTTCTGCCATTGTCAACCTCATAAGGTTCAAGCTCAGCCTATTAGATCGCTCATATCTCTCATAACGAGACTTTTCATATTCAAAGCTATCTACTGTAACAACTGAGGGTTCCTCATCAGTTAGTATGGCGGAGTCCAAAGCCCTTACACCCAGTGTAAACCGGATTTGCTCGAACCACTCACCATAATTTAGGTCATTAAGCTTTACCACAGAGTTAGCAGATGCAAACACATTTGATGAAGATGCAAGCATTCATACATGTTTACCCGTTAGTGCTTTGAGACTTTATTATATATTCAGACTAATAAAAACTCTATAACTTATATTTTAAATAACCTTAGGGAAATATTTAAATACAAGTACTTTAGTGATGCTAATTATATATCTTTAATATTAATCAAATCAAACACTAATCAAATAAATATGTTATATTTGGATATACATATTATCGACTATAGTAAGAAATAATTAATTCTTTTATTATTATTAATTATATTCAATGATCCACCTTTGACTTTTGGGTGATCTCCGAGAATATAGTTAATAAACTAATTGATCGATCAAACTTTTGTATCATTTAGCATCTTTGATCTTGATCAATTATAAACTCTAAATTATTATTATTAAAATATATATATATATATATATATATATATATATATATATATGTAAAATAATAAGGTCACTTTGATGACTATCATATTATATACATATAAACATTAAAAAGTCTAAGGGAAAACTACTTAAATTATGTGAATATTTCATAACACAATTACTCTCTTACCAAAATGCAGCGAAAGCATTTTAATTATTTATTATTATTTATTTATTTTAAGTTAAATTGAAACTTTTCATAAATAATTTATCCGTAACTATTTCTTAATTCCAAAATTTAGCATGCAACCTTTCATGCATGCATATAAATAAATTCTTGGAAACGTTATAACCAAAATGTGCAACTCCATAAATTTTCTTTTTTGTGACTTTACAATATCTTTAATATATATATATATATATATATATATATAAAGAATAATCCATTCGTAATGTCACTAACCTTACTAAAAAAATATTTACGAGTTTTCGAAAACATGAACACGTTCATTTGTTCCTTATGTATACGAACACGTATTATATTTTTTAAATGCAACGAATGGTTGCTACAATTCTTAACAAACAATCATGAAGTATCATATTATGTTTGTTAGTTAACAACCAATCATTATGCATTCATTTGAACCATCATGATATTTCATCACACAAAAAACAGTTACGTGTTTTAATTTTTTTTGGGCAACTCTTTTAAATAGTTCTTTTTAAGTTTTTGTCATAAAAATAGTTCTCGAAAAATAAAATGATCAAAATAGTTTTTTTTTTGAACTTTTGAATTTTGTTTTTTGAAATTTGAAACTCTATCCCCAAACTCACCTTTTAGCTCTAAACCCTAAGTTTAAATTAGTTAACCTTAGGGGTATAAATGCATATAAATATATTTTTTTAGCTTAAAAAAACTATTTTGTCATTTTTTTATTTAGAAACTATTTTTGTGAAAAACAAACTAAAAGGGGTTATCTAAGGAAATTTCATTTTTTTTTGTTAAAGAAAGAAAACAGAAAGAGAAAGAAACACTCACGCTTGATTCACTTATTAAATTAATCACTAACATTCATTCAGGTTAGTAAATCCATTCACGCTTTACAGAACCGAACGATTCCATATAATTAAGGTGTCGTAAACATGATGATGAACACACATTAAAATGGATTAACCGTAAATGTTCACCGAACGCTACAGAACTAATTCTATAATTACTCTTAACATTACAACAACAACTACACTAATTTCCAGATGAATTAAACAAAACTAAATTGGCTCTGATACCACATGTTAGTAATATTTTAAAGACCTAATTTAGATTTGTTAGAATTCAATCTTAACATATGTCTAAAGAAGATAAAAAAAATTAACCTTGATTCATGCTTGGATGCAATTCTACCAATTGATATTCTCTTCTTTAATCTTATCCCTTTGATGATTTCTTTGATGGAAAAGAAATCACAAAGCCTTACTCAAACTCTCTCCTAATGATCGTATATGTAGTGTGTTATCAAGAGGCTCTGTTTTCTTTTTCTTGTTACATGCATACAAAAGATAGAAGAGTTTTATATATATTAATGAAGAGGTGTGTTTAAATAACACACACAACTTTTCTTTCCTCTTTCTTTAACCGCACTATACATACGTAACCTTATATATATATATATATAACTTATGGTAATACACAACATTATTACTACCTTGCATATATATATATATAATCATATGAGTAAAGATATTTAAATTAAGGTAAGGTAAGAGGGTTATTAATACACCAATATTCTAATTCATTACTCGAACCGATCCATCACAATATCGTCTTTTATATTAGAATATATAACATTAGTATAAACTTGAACTTTATATTAAACTTATAGACACATAGGTCACATAGAATATAAAATATTTTTACATCCTAAACTCTGAAATTTTTTTTTTAAACTTAGAATTTTTTAAGTTAGTTGTTCCATAAATTAAGTGGTAGAACACATTCCAAAAAGAATTTTATTAATCGAGCAAAAACAGAGTTTCAATTATATCTACCACATGTAAAACAAAGTTCTAATGGTTTTGTTTTACTCATTTTTAAGGTGTGCCAGTTTTTGAGTTACACTAAAGAAGACGAAAATCCTTAATGTAAGAAGTTAAATATATGAGCTAAAAGTAATGATTTCGGTAATGGAGCTGTTCTATGAATCACATTCTGTGACCGGTTAGTTTGATTGTACGTTTTGTTTATCATTTTTAGAGGGAACTTTTTTGGAATTCTTTTATGTATAGAAAAGTGTTGATATCATCAATCTATAGGTAATAAAAAGTACCTACCAGAAAATAACAGATATTACGTGTTTTCCACTCCATATCAAACTCATTATGAATAAACTTGGTATATAATTCAAAGAGATTAATATGTGTTTCCTATTTTACAATAAGAGAATGTGATTGTTTCTTTAAATACTTGGCGTTTGTCAATCATGTCATTAGGAATTTTCTGAATTCAAAAAAACTTCTAAGACACTTCATTAGTTTCTTAATCTCCTTAGTTTATAAAAATTTAATTTAACACTCAATCACGTCAATCCTTGCGTGACAATACCAAGATCTAAATATTTCCAAATTAGTGAATGTATTTATATATTGCATTGTGGAGTTAATTTAGGACGAGATTAAATATATACATTTTCTATATATGCGAGAATGGTTTTGTCTTTTGACCACATGTAGGCTTTTATGCTAGAAAAGCTAGAATGGGCGTTTTTCTCTATAATTTTCCTGAGTCTAATAACGTGAAAAGGTGGACTTCTGTGCTTCAAGACGAAAAAAAATAATCAGATTATGGGCTGTTGAAGTATAACTCAAACACAGTTAATAAACATTATTCCAGTTGTTGTCATAATTTACCAAGCTTATAACGGTTTTATACAATCTTATGTGAATGAACATCTATTCAACAACAAAGATTACACTATTGTTTTGTAACTTTTAATATTAATCTTATCCCGCGCAAGGTGTGGATTTTAACCTAGTTGATATTGTAAATGACTTTTGACAAACCTTTAGATCACAAGCTGATTTATTAAATCCCAAGACCCGGAGCTTGAGTCCGGTCCGTCTCCTCTATTCACTATATATTCTATTGTGGAACATTTTATAAGCTTTACAAGTAACCCATTTTATATATTCATTTCTTATTCAAACCAACTCCGATTTTTGATATGTAGTTACATTGATAGTGTCCAACATCATGTTAATCCGACGAACGTCTTCGCTCAAAAACTTACCAAAAATGATCTAAAACCATTTCATCAAAAACGAGTTTCAACAAAAACATGGTTGAGCTTTGAAAGAGTCACTAGAGTTTCCATTATGATAAGGGACCCTTCATTGTGGGTTGCAAGGCCTCGTCCAACAACAGCTGTCCAGCTGGTGCTACGGTATGATAAGTTAACTAGTAAAAAGACTATCACTTATTGTTAATTTATGGATTTTCGGTATGTTATTGTACTGGTCAGAACGAAAAATAACCATGTTTGGAATTTAAAACCAATTAAACATAAGTGGAGTAATTCATTTTGTTTTTATTTCATATTCTTAATTCTAACATATTTTTGAGATGAGGGTAAAATGAAAACTATATTACTAACTAGAAAGTGTTTACAAGGTCAATTATACAACAACTTTGAAAACTTAAGAATTTTTATTTGTTTTCAGTCCTATGCTCTGATCTAAAACGCGGGCGCCTAACTCACTAAGCACCCAATAGGCACTTGACAGTGAAGAACCGCCACGATTTTAGGCAATTTGGTACAACTAATCAAAAATCCAATTAGTCGCTCTAAATCCGATTAATCACTGACTAATCGCCTAGAAATCGGATATAAACTGATTTAAACAATGAAATATTCGACTATGATGACAAATATTTGGACCATAGAATAGGCTCATTTGTCTAAAAACAATTGACACCTTCTCTTAGTATTTATAGAAGACTTTAAGTATTTATAGAATAGGCTCATTTGTCTAAAATTAATTGATGTGGAATAAATGTAGTTGGTGTTTATTTTATTTTTTTGAGTCGCACATTTAAAAACAAGAGAAAAGTACACCACAGGAAAATCAAACCCAATACCTTGCCGTAACAAAGTATTCTTGTACCACTAGCCTATGTTGTTTCTTCGTCTAGTTTTCACTTGTATTAATATATATATACATATATTTATAATTAAAATAATAAAAACTAGTTTCCGTGTATATCTCACTTAATCTCCGATTTTTTGATAACTCGTTAAACCCAGAATTACCGCCCGACTAACGCCTAGCATCATTCCGAACAGGAGTCCTATATAAATTATACACTCACCTAAAAAAAAGAAAAAGATTATATATATATATATATATATATATATATATATGTTAGAAAATAATTGAATGGCTTGACTATACTGGTAATTACAAATATCTAGTTCGATTAACCATATAGAAAAATACAAGAAAGAAAACATTTTTAAAGTCATTAATCTTTGGAGAAATCATTTTTACAAATCCATGTTTGGCTAAGGATATGAAGTATATACTGTTTTTAATTATTTAATTCTTTGAATGAGAAATGCATCTATTTGCACCATTATGAATCGTGATACGGAAGCATTACTGAAGCATATACTCCCTCCGTTTCATATTACTTGTCGCTGTAGGAAAAAAAAATTGTTTCAAAATAAGTGTTCTTTTAGAGTTTCAATGAAAAATTCATTAATAAGATTCTTCATTTTATTTTTATATTGGTTGAAATATGGTTAGGTGTATAGGTAATTGTGTTTTTATTTTAGAAATATACAAAATCATATGTTTTCTTAATATGTATGCATAAACCTAGAGCGACAAGTACGTAATATGAAACAGAAGGAGTATAATTCTTTAAAATATATTTTTTTCTGAAATGCAGCACTGGAAGCTTGGGGAGGGATAGAGAAGAGGAAGGGGTACAAATATGTGACGGTGAAGAAAACAGTTTTTGTAGGAACAGACAATGGATTAAGAATTAAGTCTTAGAGTCTCTTATGTTCAATGTCAAGTTTCCTCTCATCATTGACCAACACTATTGCCCTCATAACATAAACTATGCTTCTCACGTATCATAATCAAAAACAATTTTTTATTGCAATTAGAAATCATTATTTTACCTATACATACTGTATATAAAGTGCTTACGAAATCATTAAAACTAAGAGTAACAATATAAAATTATTTTAAGTATTGTCTACTTTTAATTACTATAGCTAGATAAAGATGAAATGTTCAAGTCACTTTCACTCTGATCATACTTATAATCAATACATATCAATTAAAGAAACAACATTGA
The DNA here is from genome assembly GCA_012274485.2 of Sinapis alba. Taxonomy (NCBI): domain Eukaryota; kingdom Viridiplantae; phylum Streptophyta; class Magnoliopsida; order Brassicales; family Brassicaceae; genus Sinapis; species Sinapis alba. The sequence continues at coordinate 33,321 of MU105737.1, read as the reverse complement.
TGCAATATAGCTCTAAGCGTCTCAATTTCATTTTGATATATAATGATATTCAGGAGTGAGGAGAAACAATGTGAAATATCAAGGCATAAGAGGAACATCAGCTACAAAAAAATTGCTTTAAAATTGGATTGTAGTGCTAAAGCTCCATGCACACGTATTAGAAAGAAGGACATTAGTCTGAGATATGCTAATGAAGCTGCACAACTTCATGTGTCGATGGCCTTGGAGATGCACTTGGTTTGGTCAAACCTCAAACCTGCTTCTGATTATCATTCTATGAGCGACAAAATAATAGCATATTTTTTTTATATAAAAATCATATTTTAAGTATTGATTGTGTTTTGATTAGATGTTTCTGTTAAGATTTTTTCTGGGATTCATTCTTAGAGAACCTCTACGTTCATCCCTAAAATGGTATCTAATAAAAATTTGTCATGTTATTTTATGAAAAAGGTATAAAATAATCAAAAATAGTATTTAGATATTTAAAATAAATGGATATATATTCTCAAAGTTAAGATTTTGCATTAAATAATAATAACTAAAATAGCAAAAGAGAAAATGCATATAAAGCACGAGACTAATGTGTTAACATATTGTATATGCCTTTTTAATAATTTTGACTGTTTTTATTAAATAATAATAATAATAAAAAATTCCCTTTATATTATTTGAGAAACATTATTAACAATAAACTTTATCCTCATGTATGATTAACAAAATTGCCATTATTTATGTATCATGATTAGAAGCCTTCTCACAGCCTTTATTGGAAAACCCTTAATTGCCTAGAAATATTACATATAATGTCACTACTTACTAAACCTACAAAGAGATTATACTATATGTTTATGTTATTAACTACACCAATTGTACGTATAATCACATCCTTTTGCTTAAAATTTATATTGTCCACACGACTATCTTAGAAAATGAACACAAACATGTTGTTAGTCGTTCTGTTGTATAGTAAATGAAACCAATTTTTTATGTGAAGATCATAAATTTTGTTTATTGGCAATATAAATTCTTCTTTTTTATGTTCGTTGGTCCAAAAATTTCATGTCATAAAAAAATTTAACCTAAAGTTAAGAAGGCTTTCCTAAAGTTAAGAGGGATTTCTTAAATTGCAAAATTATAAAGAATTAATTATAACATAAAAGCATTATATTTTCGTTCATATTCATGTTAATTTGTAAAACTATGATACATAATTTTTATTATTTGAACTGGACAATATAAATTGTTCGTATTCATGTTTTTTATACAAATTAGATACATATCATTTATTTTGCTTAAGATATTATTGGTTTTATTTTGATACATATAATTTATTTTGATACATCACAATCCTTTGAGACTGGACAATATAATTTGTTTCATGATGTATGTCATAAGTGGTTATAATCGTTTCGTTAGAATATGTTCCCACAAAAACTTGATTGATTCTTCAATTTCATTCAAAAAGAAAGTCCATGTATATGAAAGCTCAGCCAATCCCTTAACTTAAACACCTTGACTTTGTAATTAGAAAATCATCATAAATGATTGATAGACAATTATGAGTCAATTTGAAAAAATTGAAATGGTCAAATATTTTGGTTAATATATTGTTTCTTATTTTTGTTTTCATTGCGTATAATACTTTCCACAATTTTAAATTGGAAAAGAAAAATCAGAGATTTTTATGATTGAATTATGGCGAAATAAATACATTTCACCCAAATAAAACGTGCCTAAACCTCATATCTTTTGACTATATATATCAAAGTAAGCTAAGAAATCAAGCAAAAAAAAATGAGCGGCATGAATTCATCTCTGACCTGAAACTAAAGAAGTCTCTGTGGAAGACTAAGGTGAAGGTCATAAGACTTTGGAAGCAGTATTCGACTGCCGGTGGAGAGACCATTGAAATAATTTTCGTAGATGCAAAAGTGAGTTGTTCTTATTACATATGTTTTTAAAAAGTAAACATATTATTTTTGAAAATCTGATTATTTCATTTGTGTCGTTTTTTAAGGAAAATAAGATTCATGGTTCAATAATAAAAGAACTGGTTTCACAGTTTGGTCCTTTAATGACACAAGTATGTTCTAAGCTATATTTAACTTTTCCTTGACACCCTCTTGCGATTCATACATGACAACCAACCATCATTATAAGATTGGCTTTCTTCCTACAACCCGTATCCAAATATGTGAAAATCTCTCGAATCATATCTTTGGGTTCCAGCATGTTAAGTATCGTGCGATTTTAGATGGAATTATCGATCCTGATTTGTTGATTGGTAAGTTGTCTTCTGCTATATCTGGAGTTTTAAGAAAATAATAGAGTAAGATGATTTTTTATATTGTTATTGCAATATCGCATTATATAACATGTATTATTTTTATTATGGCTTTTTAACTTTTTAAAACTTACTAACTAAAATTTACAATTTTTAATCCATTTATTCTATGTAAGGCGCGGATTACCATCTAGTAGTTTACTAAACTAGAAAAACACACATAAATATATGGACCGCATCATAATCAAAGGGAGAGAAATATATGCGGTTTCTTAGAAAAACAGACCAAACAAAAATAATATTTTCATCTGTTTTTGTAAGTGCGTTATTGCATTAATAACACATTTTTATTTTAACTTTGACTGAATGGTAACATTAGTCTAATTCCGCTTCGCTTTATTATTTCCAATCACTACCTATGTACAATGGATTCATGCCTGGTTTATAGGTGGGCCATCATATATGCTAATAACGGCCCATTAATGATAATTTTATCTATAAATTTATGTAAATTTTAAAAGAGTATTTGGACGAAATTTAATAATCAACGAATCAAAAATAACATGAAATTTGTTTGAAATCGTGGATTGTCCCGCGAGCGGGAGGCGAGGGAAATCTCAATTTCAAGCTTCTTTGGCACATAAAAGTCTCTTCATCTTTCTCTCCAAAAGAACCCCTAATTTCTTCTCAATGGATTCGATTGAAGCACCCTCGTTTTCGCTAGGGTTTGACCTTGATGCCGCATCGGATCCCAAGCCTGGTTTAACCGGAGACGACGAGCCTGAGCCGGGACTTACGGTCTCAGATTCCGATTTGGAGCCTGGACCTGGTAGTTCAAGCCCGGCTCTCAAGCGGTTTCGACGCGGATTCAATTATATCAACAAGTGTTCCGCGGAAGATGATGCCAGTGAGTTGTTAGGTCGCACGGAAGGTCGGGATGATGACGACGACGACGACATCGAGGAGTTCTCTTCTCCAGAAGGTAATTCACGATTCTTTGAGCTTTGATTCCACTTTTTGTATCACTCTTTGGGTTTATGTTCGAACTTTTTCATTTAATTGCGTTTGAGAAACTTTAGGCTTCTTGGATGAGAGATACATTGATATCGAAAGAGTATCTAGAAACTATTGAATTTTAAAGAGCTGATGCTAAGTTGCTAAAGGGCTATCAGAAATTAAGGTTGATTCTTAGTCTTGGAATGGATTTGTGTGAAAAATCAATCTTGCTTCTTTAGGATTTCTTTTGTGGATGAATATTTCTGAAGTCTTCCATACTTGGTTGGTTTCATCTTAATTTACTATCTTACATGCAGATGCACCTGCATCAACCAAAAGTCATTTCTCTAGTTGCAGTTCAAGGGTCTCACTTGGTGGTTCTGGGGTTTTTACCAACCAGCCTTCTTCTATCTCTCGGAGCCTGGATAAAAGAAAGCGGTTGGATGATGTTCCAGTATCTACTGGTTCTGCCTCTGGTATTACTTCTGTTGCACCATTGTTTCAGAGTTCTTCAGATCGTAGTCCTCTCCGAAGGTTCCAGCTACTGGAATCAGATTCTGACGATGACCACCCTTCCAAACGCAGCAGAGATTCAATCCCAGTAACGGAAACTAATGATTCATCCTCCAAGAGGAGAAAGGAACCTGGATCTCTGCCATGTACTGGAGATCTGTTGAAAGATTCTCCTCCGGTGGGAGTTTCAAAGATTCAAACACCAGCTCAGCGAAGGTTCCAGCTACTGGATTCAGATTCTGAAGACGACCGCCCATCCACCCGCTGCAGAGATTTAAGCGGAGTAACTAATACCTATGATCCATCCTCAAAGAGAAAGAAACCTGGAGATATGCCAACTCGTAGTCCTCTACGAAGGTTGCAGCTACTAGATTCAGATTCTGAAGATGACTTCCCATCCACCAGAAGAGATTTAAGCCGAGTAGCTAAAACAAATAGTTCATGCTCAAAGGTTCAACCATCTGTTGCAAGTAAACCAAAGAGAAAGGAACTTGGAGATCTGTGGAAAGATTTTTCCCCAGCCGCAGTTTCTAAGATTCAGACACCAGCTCTGGATGATGTTTGTCAGGACTATTTTAGCTCGATCAAGAAAACCACACCTCAGAAACAAAGCAGTGCTGTGGCAAGTAGTAGCAATAGTGGATTGTTTCAGCAAAATGAGCACTTCTTGGATTCTTCCAACCCTACTCCTCCATCTCATCGTTTCTTCTTGCACAGTGATCCAAGGATCCAGAAGTTAGCCCGGAAGCGGTTACCAAACTTCTTGCCTCTGGGGATTTCCAATGATAGAGAAAACCGGCGAGAGGAGTGCCTTATTGATTATATGTGCGTCATATTTCTATTCCCTTTCTTATTTCCATACGTATAGTCTTCTGTTTCCAGGAATTGACATATATTTCCCAATGCCATTGAAGGAACCAATTTGGCAGCAACGGGAGTTCAAGAACCGGAGTTTCTAGCAGTAAAAGCTGCAGAGGAGGGCAAACAAAGTCAAAGGTCTCGAAAGACCAAGAGAGCTCCAAAGCGAAATCTGCAGTTCCAAAGGATGCTGGCAGAAGACGTGTATCAGCTAACACTGGTAACGCAGGTCACTGGTTCACATCCTCAGAAGGAAGGAAGGTCTGTTTCTATTTCCACAACCAAAGAAAATTACATTAAAAAGTGAATGTGAATGGGATTGAGCTGTTAAACACACAAACACACACGTTTTTTTAAGCATGGGAACTAAAGTATATGTTATAGAACACAGACAGGACAAGAGACGTCTGAAACTTAGTAATATCTGATTTTGTTTCTTGCTCTTGTAGGTCTATATCTCTAAAAGTGGACAGGAGTTCTCAGGGCAAAGCGCATATAGATGCTACAAAAAGGTTAGCATCTACTGAAGCTGGTTTGTAATATCTGATGGTGTTGTGCATACACCACCTCTGTGAACTAACTCATAGAACTGTATTTTGTACCACAGGAGACTGGAGGTGGATTTAGCAAGTCGAGAAAGAAACGACAGCCAAAGAAGAAGGCAAAGAAGTGAATAACAGTGGAAGCCATTTTTTCCTAATAAGGAATCACGTAGGATACCACACACTCAAGCCCTCTTTCATAAAGTACCTTTCGCATATCTTCTCTACCTTGTCTTAGCTATAACATTTCTGCAACCTACAAACTCATTAGTTTCTGTAGAATCAAAGACTGATGGGTTTCTTGTCGTATGTATAGCTTTAGGTGCTTTCAGAAATGACTTCTCGGGATATCGACTGTCGTGTCGAGTTATACGAAAGCTCCAACACCATGACACTTCAGAAGGGTTGATGCATCTTACTTGAAAGCTTTCTGTCCATTTTGTTTTGATTATGTATTTGTTTTGGGTGTGAATATGTTGGATTCATTATATGTATTTCTGGAAACATTAGATTCATCAGCTCCATTCCCAAATGTAAAGTTTTATATACATTAGCTCTACGCAGAATAATGACATTGAGCTTTTGATTACAAGGTGGACTATATACACCAATTTTAAACGATATAATTTACAGATTTTATTGCATATTGTTAAAAATATATCTAACAGATTTGGATAACATATTTTAACAAGGGAAATCCATACATGCAGAATGAAGTTCAAAGTCCCCAACTGATGATGGCTTCACTAAGCCAAAGAATATCCAGAATAGCGACCAATCTCGGGGGCATGAGCAGTGGTGACGTAAACTGCATCCGCTAGAGAGCTGTGTCTTCGCCCATAGAAAATGTAAACAAGCACTCCTATGAACAGCCACACCGATACACGAGCCCAGGTCCCAGCTCTAAAACATCAGCAAGACAAAAAATGTCACATATGAAGTAAACTCATTGGTTAGTAGTACTATCCACAAATCGGGTGTCATGAGGCATACTCACCCAAGGTTTACCAAGAGATACATGTTGATAAGAATGCAGAGAATAGGCAGAAGTGGAACAAGCGGGCAAATGAAACCTGAAAAAGGAAGAGTTATATTCCAACAAAACATCAGGCTGATGCTTTTGGTAAATATTCAAAAAATAAAAGTACCTCCAGAATGCCCAAAACTGTGTCTGGCATCATCCTGATCAATGCAACTAAGCACAATCAAACCGAAAAGAAGTAGCAATCCACCAACACCGCAGAGAGAATACCGGAGGAGTCTGAATAAAATGAAACTTAATATTCTCAGTAGAAGACATAGCCTCAGCTATATATACTACTTTGATGAACTAACCCTGGCCAGAGCAAGCTTGATGCTGCATAGCTTATCAGGAAGTTCCCAATACAAGTGCACATAATGCTCCAACCAGCAAATTTCCTTCTCTTTTCTTTACTGAGAACCCCTAAACAGAATTGTGAAAGTTTTACTTATACCGAAGACTGGAGATGATCAGCTAAATGTATAAAGTTCATGCACCAGTGGGAATAAGTTCTGCAGCTTGTCTACAAGAATGAATTAGAGTAACTTACAACCCGAGCGAGCTTCTTTCTTCTCCACAGTTAAATCACCAGGTTCGCAAAGTAAAGGTTGTTTGCTACTAATGGAAGTGCCGACGTGACTTGACAAGTTCTCTTCACTACATAAAAAGGGAACAGAACAAATCCTCTCTTGCAGAGATGAGGGAAGAGGTACCTGAAAGGGGTCGGTCGTCTCTCTTTAATCAAGTCTCTTCTACTGGTGAAATAAAATTAAAGAAGATGTTTACTACTTACCTCATCTGGAGGCACATATCTGAGTATCAACACAGATATTGCAACCATCGTAAACGCAACCAGTGTCCCAACACTCACCTACACCAAACTCCGAGTTTGTCAAATAACAGTTACATGCAAAATGGTTAGTTAAGCGAATCATAATGTACCATTCCCGCCAGTTGTGAAACATCCATAAAGAAAGCTAAGACTGCCGCACAAGAACCAGTTGTAATGGTTCCTTTAACAGGAACCTGCGTGCGCTGATTCAAGTCTGAGAAAAATGAAGGCAATAGACCATCCCTAGCCATTGCCATCAGAATCCGCGGCTGGAAAATGAAAAGAAAAAAGCTCTTTTGTGAATAAAGTGGTCTTCCGCTTCAGTTACATAACAGAAGCACAGTACAAAAAGAAATCCACAAAGCATCTCCACATTCTACGAACATTTCATTGTTATATCCACAGATCTGATATTGACTCTTTATACTTAGTTTACCTGAGGGAGAATGGAGCCCATTAGAGCAGAACAGAGAGCCATGACCGCGCCTAATGTTATTAAATACCTACCAAAAAAAAAAGATGGAACTCTTGAACAAGTAGTCACTGATAAAAACAATATTGCATCTTTAACTTACGCAGCCCATTGAATTCCATGACTAGCAAAAGCAGAGGATATTGGCGTGTCAGGGTCCATAGCATAATAAGGCACTAAACCAACAATAACTACAGACACCATCATGTATAGCAAACAACATAGCAGCAGTGAAAGTCCAATACCGAGCGGTAAATCCCGCTGCGGATTTTTCACCTGTGCCGTAAGAAAACATCAATGCACCACTGCCTTGAAAGCCTTTAAAAGAGATGAAGGCAACTACAACAATATATTACATCCAACTGACCTCTTCTGCCATACTTGCAACTGAGTCAAATCCTATATAAGCAAAGAATACTGTAGCAGATCCAGCAAGCATTCCATCAACACCGTACGGAAAATACCTAGGGGAACACGAACAATATGTTTCACATAGCTTAAAGTATGATGATGGCGCAGAATATAATGAATGGCTCAGTTTACCCTGTTGGAAGTTGATAACCAGCCCAACCTGTCTTGAAACACAGATAGCTACCAGCTACGATGACAAATATCATGACAAAGACATTTACTGTTGTTATGATTCCCTGAGCAAATGTGCTCTGCATAGAAAAGATATTTCACTTTAGAAAACACAGTTTGAGCTTTTGTCCAAACGATGTAACTGATATCGTTGTAAAAGATAAACCTCCTTTACTCCAAGGCATAAGAGCCCTGTTACAATGAAGACTAGTACAGCAGCACATGGGTCAACAACAATATCAAGTCCTGGGATTTGATGACGAGCTAATATTGCAGGCAGAGAGTCTTCACCACCGAAAATCATTGCCTATCACATAAAATATGATATGATTAGCTGAGACATTATTCACTATATTAGAACGTCGTCACATGATAAACAAGACAACTGAGGAAACCAACTCAAAAAGATACCAGATTTGGAGATATGCCACGAGCAACAGTTGAACCACCAATTGTGTATTCCAGAATCAATGCCCAGCCAATCAACCACGCAACACTGCAGGAACCCAACAACCATAAGCAAAAACTCCAAACAAAACAACGGAAACTGCTAGCTAGGTAACTGAATAAGTAAGTGGAAACGTTTACCCTTCACCAATGCAAATGTAAGAATAGTGATAGGCACTCCCAGCTGAGGGAAAACGACTAGAGAGTTCTGCATAGCAAAACGCAGAAAGTGCTGCAGAAACTCCAGCTATGAGAAAAGAAAAGGCGAGAGCAGGTCCTGAATGCTCTCTCGCCACTGTTCCCACAAGTATATAAACCCCTGCCCCTATTGTTGATCCAACACCTACAATTGTTACCACCAGGTTTATTCACATATCAATTATGCAGAAAAACTTCATACATACAGAAAAAAAGCTTCAAACTTTATACATCACAGACACAATAAGAAATTCAATTGACAAGAACAAGATCAACTTGGAAAGAAACCCAGATTCCTAAAATCATTATCCTTGAGAAGAAGAAAAAAAAGAGAGAGAGAGAGAGAGTTACCAATTGCAATCAAGTGGGGAAAGGTCAAGGCTTTAGCCAGTTGGTGGTGATGATGAGACTGGGCTTTGCCATTTGAAGAGTCTACTTGTTTCCTTCGCACCAAATTTCTTATACAACTCCATTGATGCTCACCGCCTTCCTCCTTTTGCGTATCCACCATGAAGCCCATCGTAATAATACAACTAACACTCGGGGGATATTTTCTTGGTGACATATATATTCCTTAGTAAACCTTATCCAAGTGGCTAAATCAATAATTAATCTAAACCCTATATTCTGATATATTTTGGATTTAAAGAAATAATAGTTTGTCTGCTACTATAGCCTTTACCTACCGTTTGATATTTGAGTTGCTTAAAAAGACACTTTCTACATTTTTTATTTTATTGTTCTAGGCACTTATACACGAAAAGGACATTTTCTTAGTATTCAATAACCTCTTAACATCATTTTATATTGTGTGGTTGATTGACACTCCTAAATCAATTAATTTACTAGAGCTTGACCCGCACTCCCGTACGGGTATTAATTTTAAATTTTCATAAATTATTTATAAACACATAAGTTATTTGGATATTTAGATTCCTACAAACCTATTTAGACTCAGAATGATCTGAGTCCGAACTGCGTCCAAAAATTTATAATATTTGAATAAAGTTTAATTTTAAATCCAAAAATCTGATAAAAAACCCGACTCGTACCCGAACGGGTTGGTTGGATTCTTGTCATAAATAAATCAATTTCATGGTAAATATTATTAATAAAATAATTAGGTAGGGTGAAAATGGAAAGTAAAAAATGTAATAAAAACAATTAAAATAGACAAGTTCTATTTGTACTTGTAATAAATGAAGCTGAATTAAATAGAAAAGATAATAAATGAAGTAGTTATGATTAATTTAAAAAAGAATGAAAATATATAAGAAATCAGCAAGTATTATTTTGTACTTCTGTTTTAATAGAATAGATGCAAAACCAACTTGGCCCATGTAATTATATTTCAGGAGAACTTTACAGGGGAGAAGTCGTAAAAATATTACTTTTCTTTCTCATCTTTGTTCCTCATTAACTAAAATGTTAAAACGTATTCGGTTTATACTAGTTACTTAACTAAATTCGTACTCAAGTTTGAAAAACAAGTTTTTGCTCTCGCCAAGTCAGATAATAAGTATCTAACTTATTTTTATTAGTTGTAAGTATAAGTTAAGTATCAAACTTCATTATTTTTGTAACTATTTCATCTGTTTAGTTACTACTCATTTTTATAATATTTATATTTAATATTCACTAAATAAGTGTTGTTATCATTTATGTTTTTATAAGAAAAATTCAATATTACATTTACGTTACTGTAAATAAAACTCAATAGTTATAAAAAAAAAATCAATAAAAATTTGTGATTTAAAAATCAAAAATCTCAATATATAAAGAAGATTGAAGAAACCCTCTCAACATGTTCACATAGAATTGGAAATCTAAACCAATCTGAGATTATTTTTCTGCCATATAATACGTTCTTTTAGTCAACACCAATTTACACGGACATATTCATATAACATTTTAATATTTTATGGCAGTCCATCAGCCCAACTCTTTTTCGCCAATGTTTAGCCTCTTCCACTTTTTGATTATTGCCGATTGATTTCTGCAAATCTCCGTTTGTTTGGAGTTATAGTGATTCACTCTCAAACATTTAATCCTTTCTTTACTCATATCTTAATTTCAGCTAAACCTACCTTCTTTATCCCATATTCAATTTCGTATAAATACCTCTTCAACTTCCTATTGCTGTCAAAAGTTCACGGTAAAAGACAATAACTAAAGTTTCATTGATTTGCTTCAGGGAGGGAAAGATGAAGATGCCAAAATAGTCCACCAAAGAAAGAAATGGTGACTAGCTGTGTCAATCTTCAACAAAAACCAAGCCGCAGTTTCTTCTTCTATACCAGTTCTTTCACATGTTTCATCAACATTTGATGTGCACAAGAAAAGATACGGCAACGATATAGCTCCGGGATTCAAGCATAGCTGCGGTGTTTTGACACTCACCAGAGGATCGTCTATGCTCATGCAAATTATTATGGTAAAGCTCTCTCTCCTTATAAAATATATGTGATCGTTGTGTAGTTCGGATCTTTAATTAACTGAATACAAACTAAAATTGTCTCTTTTATGGTTTTTAAAATTAACAGGGATCGCCTGTGATATCAAAAGCAAGCCAAAAGACATGGCATGTGGCATACAGTCTCAATTTGTGGCGTTCCTCATGATGTTGTGTGAGTAGTAAAAATTGCTTCACTACTTACTCTTACCTGTTCTATCATTCTTTTAGTAAAGATTAAACCTGACTTTTTAGCTATCAGAAAAACGACGAATGAGTATATCATGCATTTGCTTCTTCTCTCTCATGCGTACGTGGTTCCTCAGCTGAAACGGCGATGTGAATGGATTTTAGAACATGATTTGCGTAACACTAAAGACATACTTGATGTGTTCCAGCTTGCATTGCTATGTGATTTCCCTCGGCTTAGCGCCATATCTCACCATATGATTATGAAACACTTCAAGGAGCTTTGCGCTACAGAAGCATGGACATCTATGAAGAGCTGTCCCTTTCTCGTAAAATAATTTTAAAAACTCTTGTCATCATCGAAGAAAATGCGAGCAATTACATTCACAAACATTTTTTTTCTCTTTATTTCTGATTTCGTCACTTACTTCATACTCATACTCCGTTAAAAAATAAGTATTTGCTCTCGCCAAGTCAGATAATAAGTATCTAACTTATTCTTTTTTAGTTGTAAGTACAAGTTAAATATCAAATTTTATTATTTTTGTAACTACTTGACCCGTTTACTTACTACTCATTTTTATAATAATCATTTTTAATATCCACTATATAAGTGTTGTTAACATTTATGAAAATTCAATATAAATGTTGATTTGTGATTCACTATAAATAACTCATTAGTTGTCAAAAAAAAACTCAATAAAATTTTGTGATTTTAAAAATCAAAAATCCTTATTAAAATCTTTAAAGTCTAATAATTTAATTTAATCCAAAATCTATTGTATTTATATTTAAATAATGAATTTAAGAAAATAATGGAACAAGTCAAAGAACTTGTAAGTATTCAAAATTTTGAAAAGTACTTGGTATGACAAGTACTCATTTTCAACGAGTCAAATACAAATAGCAAATTTAACTATTTGAACAAGTCAAGCCGACTATCAAGTATCCAAACATTAGTGGATACTTACCTCGTTTCTACCCCTAGTTGAAAAGACATATAATACGGAAAGGCTATCATAAAAACAAAACAAAAAACCTTTAAATCATAGACTTCGAGAATTTTTATTTTCCTTTGAGAATGCATGTTAAGTAGAGAGCACGAGTTTCTCACTAGCAAAGAGATCCGCTAACCAATCCGGATATCCGGTAACTACATATGATTCTAACTGACTGAAGTTGATCACACTTTGTGCAATGAGAAAGGCCTTTGTGTTTGTTATATTCTCTTCCTTTACTACATGTTACCATTCCATCTTGTAAAGAGCTCTTAGAATTTCAGAAATCTGAAACATGTAAGAAGGCCATGTTTTTGGTCGCATCATTAAAACTAAAAGAAGCTTGTCATGTCGTTCAACGATAACTATATTCTTACGATGCGCTTCCATGCTATGAATTCCCACAAAATTACCTGAAACTGGAACTTGTTGACGTTGGAGATTCCGCTGAAAGCTCGTTGGGCATGATTCAAGACATCTCATGTATTGTTTCATTAATACCCACAACGCACCACCCAAGCCCCTAGCCCGAGAGAACACCATACTAGTGTTACCTTTTACACCATGATATGGATGCAAAGACCATTTTTTGGAGATCATACATTTTTAACTTTATTTTCCTCTTCTACTGCCTTTTCCAATTCTAGAGCCAAGAACCACGTCTCCGCTTCCTCTTTAATTTTCAGTATGATGTCTGTAGTAATAAATGATCTCCCCTCAAACACCAAACTATTTATGTTTTTTCCAAAATACCAAATAATCCAGAAACATATATTTTTAATCTTTTTAGGAAACTTGTCATTTGTAGCCAATCTATTAAAATAATAATAATAAGAGAAGAGAGAGATTCCACTAAAACTATTTTCCGGCATATGTATATTTGATAGCGCCCAGACTTGTCTTGCCACCGAACAAGAGTATATGATATGATTTGTTAATTCTCATGCAAAAACATAGAGTAGACAGTTTGGATCGAGTTTTACACCTTTTTTTAGTAGTAATTCTCCGACAGGAAACACATTGCTTAAGGCACAACAACACTCACACTGACTCTTTCAAGATATTTAGAGAAGCCTAAGCCTTTGCAATTTGCTTTTCCTCTGAATGATTCATCTGAGTATAAAATCAATATCCAAACTTGACTGAATATCAACATTTATGTTATGTACTCATATCCAATAGTCATAATGATCAACCACCAAATTCATCTTCAAATTTTTTTGAATGTCTTCTTGATAGGAAAGTTCCTTTTATTTGTCCACACGCCATCCTCTTTCGATTGGATTAATGAAATCACTGATTCTGAGTTCTAAGTTATTGAAAATGTTCTTCATCAAAGTTATTCTCATATCTTTATCAACAATCCAAGCTTGTGCCCACACTGATATGAGATTCACATCCCCCACTTGTTTCCTTAGACCTTTCATAAGGATTTCTGTGGGAAACGAAATTCACCACTGTCGATTTTAGTTGATTGAGCAAAGCCAAGATTCTCGACTTTCCCTGAGAATCTGAATTATCTGCGAAAAACACACGAATCTGAAAAAGAGAGATAACAAGATATCGATTGAGAATTGCACATAGGCATTTTATTAATTATGATGAATAGGGTTACATAGTTTCACCGAGAACATGACTGAATAGAGAATTGTTAACAATGAGAATTGCATAATAGAACGGAAAAAACATTCCAAGTATTAACTCGCTAATCTAGCCACCTAAGTTCTACGTTCTCCTAAGCTAACATAAATTCTCTTAGGTCTGAACTTTTGGATCCTCTGCCGCTTTGTCTTGGCTCTCTTTATATATGCTTCCAAGGTTGGTCGTCTTTCTTTCTCTTCCCTATGATTTGAGTCTATCCCTTCACGAAAATCTTCCTTATTTCTCCCGATCTTCATGATTATCCCGGAAACTTGACACTTATTTCTGTGAGAATCAATTAAACCGTCATAGTATTTGGGCTCTTTCTCGTCTAGAGTTGTAAGCGGACTTTTTGCCGCGTTTTGACCTATTTGGACTGTTTTTCGACTTTAAGCATTTTTACGATTTCTTGTTGGGAGGAACGGCTATGGATCTTGCCCGCCTTTCAAAGTTATTTTGAAAGATCTTTCCAAAAGAATAGCGTGCCAATTGTGGACGTTGATTTCGAGATTACCGTTTCGACCCCAACAAGTTTCATGCCATAAAAGATGCTTCTCCATGTATATGAGGGTCTTTGTTCAAGTTTCTCCATTAAGAACTCTGATTTGCCATAATATCTGCTTTTGAAGACTTATGCAAACAAGGAAGAGGGTTGATCTAGTAGTCTTCATGACTGGTTATCCAATAAGGCTGATTAAATCCTTGAATCTCTTCAAAAGCAAGGTCTCCTTGTTGTTTTTACAGGCACATTTGTTTCTAACTGATCCAATGAGTCTTCCTCTTGTGTTATAATGCATTCAACCAAATATTTGCCATTGCTTTATTTAAATTCTCACATGTTTTTTGGTTAATCTGAAACATGACATCGAGTACACCAACACCAACATCGCCATTGCCACTGCTTTAAGAAGTGTATTTGCCTCCATGAGATAACCATCTAGCAAAATATTTGGATAACCTCTCCTTTAGCTTATCGTAGATATATGCCAGCATTTCGGTTTTACAACCACAAAAACATTTGAAAAGACCAAGATATGTACCATAACCACCTTATTTTGTTATCATCGATGATTACCTTTATAGCTTCTTTGCAATTGTCTTGAAATTTAGCACCAAAAATTAATGCATACTTTAGCAAATAAACTTTTTATCTCGTAACAATACCATAATATTCCAGCTTCATCAAGAGAATGGCTTGTTCTTCCATTGTTTTTCAAACAAAAAGGATGCCATCAACAAACAACAAGTGGTGGATCATAGGTTCTTTACCAGACAATTGAATCTCATAAAGTTTCTTTTTCTGCTCAGCTTTAGACAACTTTTGTATGATACCTTCAATGCACATGACAAAAAGAAACGGAGATAACGGATATCCTTGGCGTAATCCACATTCAGTTCTAATCTTTCTAAAAGGGTGATCATTAATAAGCACCAAAAAGGTAACATGCGTCACACAAAACATCACTTTCTTGACCCAACACGCATCAAACCATATTGATAAAAGAAAAGATTTTAGGTACACCCATTCTACTCGGTCATAAGCTTTTGACATATCAATATTTATTGACATATACTCACTTGAGAATTTGTCATTAGTTCACATGCAATGAATGATCTTGCGAGCTATTAAGATATTGTGCATGATCAGTCATTCTTGCACAAAATTCGTCTGAGTTGGTGAAATGATGTATGGTAACTAAGATTTCAGTCTCTACACCATATCTTGGATATAATCTTATACAGTACAAAACACAAGCTTAATCGGCCTTAAGTTTGACATCTCCATTGGATCAACAATCTTTGGCAAGAGACACAGTTGGGTGTAGTTTGAATTTTCAAGGGAAAATAACCAGAAGCAAAAAAAAAAAGAGCCTTACTTCATCTGTAACTTGATCTCCAATGGTTTCTAAATACTTTTGAAAGAAAAGGCTAGTCATCTTGTCATGCCCTGGATCACTAGATAGTTTAATGGTAAAAATAACTTCTTTTACTTCCTTTTCTCAGACTTCTATTTTAAGTTGATCGTTCATGGATTGGATAACACGAGCTCTGAACCCAGTAAAGAAGTCTTAAAAGGTGCATTTGTTAGAAGACTTAAAGAGATCATTGAAATACTGAGTTGCAACCTCTCTTTTGCCAGCTTCCAGAAACTGATAATTACCCTTTTGGTCATTTAGCTTGAGAATTATGTCTTTGTTTCACTGGTTCCAATATTGCTTTTCTCCTTTGTAATCCTTCGACAATTCTCTTATGAGAATCCATATGTACTCATGGAAAGGTTGAAGATTGTTCATTTTCCAACTGCTGTTGGATGTGAATCAACTTATCCCTAGATTTTAGGTTCTGGTTTTTCTTCCGCATACGCAACACTTTTCTGCACTTCTTAAATTTATCTGATACCGAAACTCCAAAGAAAGTGTTATTGGTTAACCATGCTTTCTTGATTGCACTTTTGACCAGCGGCTTGTTCAGAAATCTCGAATGAAACCTAAAGCTTCCCCTATCCGGGGAAGAAACAAACTTGTCTAGGACATGTCTGTCATATGATCCTCTAAATCTCAAATGAAACCCAAAGCTTTCCATATCCGCAATTCCCATAACCTTGTAATCACTGAATCATGTGCATGATCCATTCCTTAGCAATTCCAACTGATTATAGCCATTTAAATATTGGACGTTCTCTCACTTGAGACTACCAATGGTTTTTTAAACCTTGTTGAGGATTAAGATGTCTCCACATCATCATAAGCCTTCCTCTTTGTTTCAGAACTCACTGCTTGCACTTCTTTCTTTCCTTCATTCTTTGTATCTCCATCTTTGACAATATCTTGAATCTCTTATAAGTTCATGACCTCTTCCTCGGTTTGTTCTTTCTTAAATTTGTCCTGGAATAGCTAGTGTCTGAGAAACCATACCCATAACATGTGGAACCTCCTTGAAAAGATAACACATTTAAATCATAGCCATGAAAATTCAATGGTTCAGATACCATTGTGCTATCTTTGGGATTAAGAGGCAGTGGTAACCCATATTGTAATGCTTTCGCCATAAGTTTGCCTTCATTCTTGCCTTGATTGATCTATGAATGTATTGTTGATGTTGAAAATAAGAAAATACACATTTTCATTTGTCCAATACATTAATTATCACTGCAAGAGGCTCTAATCTTATAATAGTATTTTTGACCAATGGGATCACTATCCAAATCCATCAGAGACTTTTTGATTCTTTAATTCCGAGCAATCTTCTTTTGACCCTCAAAAACTAGTAAATACTATCTCATACCATCCAACACCTCATTCACTATCTTTGGTGTTCCAATACTAGGGATGATACCAACTTGATGTGAGAATTGAGAAAATATGGTAAGACTGAAGTAAGAATGAGCTCCTGGTTCAGTATGAACCAGTGACTGAGAGATGGGCGATTGAGACTAACACTGAGCAAGAGAAAGTTTGGTTTGAAATGAACAAGAGTGACTAAGAAACATAAATATTAACCAAGAATGCTGAGAGTATAAGAGACAAAGAGTGAGAATCGTGAGACTAGAGAGGGTATGGGAGTTTATGAGTGTTCTTGAGTAAGCGAGAGTATGGAGAGAATAATACAATTGTTGAAGTGAGAGAGTCACTCTCTTTGATTCATTTCGTGATACATAAGGGCTTTATATAGCCAATACACCAACTTACAACAACGTTAAACTATGAATAAATTAGGGAACATAAATTAATAATATTGTGGGGAAAAGAGAATCAAAGCAGATTGGAGGGACAAACTGGCTCGTTCAGTCTGAGAGAAAGTGACAGGTCCACGAGGTCTTCTCCTTATGCAAGACATGTGATTTCTGAGTATTTGAATTTAAACTAGACTCCAACAGCTTCATTTCATACTGAGAGAGATTCTGTTCGACATCAACTCCATGACTTTGCACCAATATATTGATCATGATCTTTTGTACAATGTTTGCACTTTTGACCTTAATCTTGCACATTCCTCTTTGGTTTATTCCAGGCTAATCCAAACTTTGCACATTCTTGATCTTCTTTGTACAAACTATGTGCTTGATCTTCTTTTGCACTATCTTTGCACAAGTGACCTCTGATCACACTCAGCCATGCTTCTTTCTCCTTCATTCCAACACTTGAGACTCCAAAACCACCCCATAAAGGGGTCATCCTCCTTAATGATGTTCTATTCAACTGGTAAATTGCAAAAGCTTAGTTGTGATTCACAAGTCGATCATGATTCTTCACAAAAAGCTAGTACTATTAAATCTGAGAAGTTGCATTGAGCTGACGCTCTTCCTGAAGTTGAAGACGTTAAAACCCTCTTTTCTCAGGATGCTCAAAACTTGAGAGATTGGATGATGCTTTAGGGGAATTAGAAACCGTTTTAACTCATGTTGCAGATTTTGTTGCTTAAAGGAAATCCCCTCTTTGATCAATCGAGCTTCCTTCTTTTTGCCGGATACGTTTGAAAGTACGGTCTACGTTCAGTTCATGAGATCCAATCTCAGGATCTATTCTGACCATATCATCGACCGTCCATGTGAACGTTGCTTTGTTTTTCTTTAGAAAAGTGGTAAGCTCTTTTCTTATGTTTTTAGTTAGTTTAGCTCCAATCCCAACACAGTGAGTGGGATCTTCTGGATTGATACATACTTGATGTATGTTTGCCAGTTGAGGACCGTCCACATCTTTCTTTTCATGTGGTTTCCGTCGTGAGTCGAAGTCTTCTTGTTGTTTCTTATAGTTAGCTTGCATTTGTTTCTTTTCTTTTATGCAACACATTCTTGACTTTCTCTGTTTTCCATAGAGCGTTACAACTCCTTGAGAGGTTGGGAATTTAATGCATTGATAGTAGGTTGATGGGGGAGCCCGCATGGTATGGATCCATGGTGTTTCAAGGATTACTTTGTAGATTCCTGGGGAATCTATGACAGCAAAATTGGCTTCTTTTTCGAGCCGCTGATGCAGGTTGTTATCCAGATGCTTCCCATTGATTTTGTGACCAATCCATCATATGTGGTTAATGGTTTCTTAGTGCAATTTACTCATGGATTAATCTTCCTTAATTTCTCCAAGGTCTCTTTGTAGATTATGTACTTCAAGGTCTCAGTATCGATTAGAGCTTTAGAAATTTTGGACTCGACCAATGTTAACTCGAGGACAAGAGCGTCTCTATGTGGCACGTCTATTCCTTCTAAATCTTGATTGGTTAATCCCAATTTTCTCTCTTGCAAATGATATTGGGGGTCCACAGCAGGTACTACCTTAAACACGTCGTCACATGATGATTTTTTCCCCATGATAACATTGACTCCCTTTCGATCTCTTCGTGGGATGACAGGCAGCGAACTGCATTTAAAATCAACAATTTTTTCTTCTTCCATCTGGGTGTATCTTTCAGCTCGATAGAGAGCATTTACAAAGGTATCAAGGTGATTGAGGACCATACCTAGATAAAGAGGAGAGTCAAACTTCAGAGCGAGTTTCAGAGCGTTATTCTGAACCCGTAACACACTTTTGTGCCTGAGATCGTCATCTTGAATCTCGTTATGAAGGATTGCAGTAACTCGTCTTCCCGTTGGTACATTCCCAAGGGTCTTGTATCACCGTTTTTTCCTTGGCAACGACTGATGTTACTTCTTCAATTAGAAAAGATGACATAAGAGCAATCTTGTTGATCTCCAGATTCTCGGTTCATGATGTCATGCAATTGGGTTGTACGTAGGATGAGTTCGATCCATCAAGAAGAATGTCGTTGTTATTTTCGCCAGTAGCAGCCACTGTGATATGTCTTTCATGTCAGGTTTCTAGAGGGGTATTTTTATTGAATCTTCCCTTTTTCCCAGTGTCAGTGATGAATCCTAAAAATTCACTCAGAAATAGGATTTCGATTTCGGGTAGCTTAGTTATTAAGTAAGCTAAAACTAGAAAGATTTAAGTTATGATCAACTATGGAAAACAAATGTTTTATTGATTGTTTGAAGATGAATACATGGATGATTGATAGCAATGGAGATTATATGTAATGAGAGAATAGTTTAGTTATGGAAGAATTTGATCCCCTTTTCTTTGGCTCCTCTTTTTTTTTTTTTATAGATTCTTCTGGCCGGATCATATAACGGTGGCGTGATCTCCGACGAGGATCAGATACTTTGATGATGGTCTTTAATACTCTTAACGTTTTGAATTGATTTTCCCAAATTTAACGTAATTGACTCCTTAAGCTCCGGGTAGACCTTAACCTTCTTAGACTTATGTTTTCTTCTTGAACCTTAATGATGACTGAATTTGGACTTCGTTGCATTTAGGTTGAATCTCAGATTGGGTCTGGAGCATAGTGAAATCCGGCTCCATCAATTCGTTTCATGACTTGATATCAGTATTTGAAAGTTGTAGTGGAGATTTAAAAGAAAAAAAATATTAGAGAGAAAAGTTTCTTTCTAGATTGAACAGTGTTCGTTGGGAGTTAAATAACATAAAGTACTTGTAGTACAGTAAATTACATTTAAATTTAACCAAGATTAAACCGGTCGGTACGAATCGGCTTAACGAATCCTGTTAAAAAGGTTAACCTAGCAACTCGCTTAAAACCCTTTTCAGAACCTCCAGAGAAAAAAGAGTATCGGAAAACCAAAAAAAATGCTGCTCCGGTCAATTCGCACCGTCGAGCACCTACGCAGAATCTCCGCTTCTTCGGTTTCTGCGTACCTCAGTTCTCCTTCCTTAGTAAGCAGAGTATTACCGACCGAGAATGCTCCGTCTTCTCCTATTTCTCGATTCTATTATTGTAATCCTCGAAATGAGAATCGACACACGACTACATCATCGTCAACGGTTTCTTCACGGTGGCGTATTAGCATAAGACATATGTCACGGCGGAGAAAGGACGCAAAAGGGTCGGCGGCGTATTCTTCAGCGGTAGATTTGGCGATGGACTCGGTGGTCAAGATATTCACAGTGTCGACGAGTCCTAGTTACTTTCTTCCTTGGCAGAATAAGTCCCAGCGAGAATCCATGGGCTCTGGTACCCTCTCCTTTCTCTTCCATTGCTAAAGATGACAACTTTATTTTTGTCTGGTCTGACTTCATAGGTTTTTTTGTTTGGTTTCTTGTTGGAATGTGTTGTTATGTTAAGAATATTTTTCGTTAGGTTGTGTTTTCTTTTCAAAAAAAAAAAGAAACTTAGAATGGTTGGATGTAGGATTCGTAATATCGGGAAGAAGGATTGTAACGAACGCGCACGTGGTGGCTGATCACTCCTTCGTGCTAGTGAGAAAGCATGGGTCGCCTATAAAGCACAGAGCTAAAGTTGAGGCAATCGGACATGAGTGTGATTTAGCCGTTTTGGTGATTGATAGTCAAGTGTTTTGGGAAGGAATGAACTCCTTGGAGCTAGGAGATATACCGCTTCTTAGGGAAGAAGTGTTTGTAGTTGGCTATCCTCAAGGTAATGTATTATTATCAACCAACTGAAAGATTGAGTTGTGTTAGCTAGCTCCAACAGTGCATACATAGTGCAGGTGGTGACAACATCTCTGTTACAAAAGGTGTTGTGTCTCGAGTTGAACCCACCCAATATGTTCACGGTGCCACCCAGCTAATGGCTATACAAATAGATGCTGCTATCAACCCTGGTAACAGCGGTGGCCCAGCAATCATGGGAAACAAAGTTGCTGGCGTTGCTTTTCAAAATCTTGCCGGTGGTGAGAACATAGGGTGAGTCACAACTGTGAATTTTTTTTTTTGATTAAAATTCTTAGCCCCTTAGCAGTAACTAAGTAAAATTGATCAGAAAGTAACAAAGTTTAATATGATGATGATGCTTTTTTCTAGTACGCATTCTAATTGAAGTACATTGTACGTGTCTTGACAAGGAAAATTTTTAGCTTAACACTTGAACTTGTGCTTTCTAACTGCAGTTATATCATTCCAACACCTGTAATAAAGCATTTTATAAACGGTGTTGAAGAATCTGGTAAATACATTGGTTTCTGTTCAATGGGTGTATCATGCCAGCCTATGGAGAATGCTCAGATCCGTAGCATCTATCAGATGAGTTCTGAAATGACAGGGGTTCTTATAAGCAAGATAAACCCTCTCTCGGATGCTCATAGAATTTTGAAGAAGGAAGATGTTATTCTCGCATTTGATGGTGTTCCCATAGGAAATGATGGCACGGGTAAATTTTCTCTTTATTTTCATGAACTTCAACGTTGCACTGTTTACGTACTTTTGCTGGTAAAAAAAAAAATGTTTTCGTTTACTTGCAGTTCCTCTCCGGAAGAAGGAGCGGATCACTTTTGATCATATGGTATCTATGAAGAAACCAGACGAAACAGCTTTGGTTAGAGTCTTGAGGGAAGGAAAAGAACATGAGTTTAGTATCACTCTGAGACCTGTAAGTCATTTGTTATCGACTGTGAAAACTGGACAATCAATCTTCTTCTGAGCTTAACAAATTTTTATTGCGTGCTTGCAGCTGCAACCGCTGGTTCCAGTGCATCAGTTCGACCAGCTTCCAAGTTATTATATATTTGCGGGCTTTGTATTCGTGCCTCTAACTCAGCCTTACCTTCATGAATATGGAGAAGATTGGTACAACACTTGTCCCCGCAGATTGTGCGAACGTGCATTAAGAGATTTACCTGAAAAATCCAATCAACAACTTGTCATTATCTCTCAGGTTTGTGCTTTTCCTTTTTGTCTAGTTCTGTTCTTGAGATTTAGAATAATTGACGATCATTTGAGGTTAACTATGATAGTATTTACTTGATTGGAGTTTTTGGACTGTCAACACATAACAACGTCATTTAGGCACCTAACTGAGATAATTATGTATGTGTTTGATAGGTGTTAATGGATGATATCAACACAGGATTTGAGCGTCTTGCAGAGCTGCAAGTAAGTATGAAAACTATATTATCTCATTTTTAATATGATCTTTTTGTCATTCTCTGAATCCAAGCGCATCATGATTCATTTATTCATCTCATCATGGCAAATATGAAATGAAACACTGTTTTATTACACACCAGGTGAAGAAAGTGAATGGAGTGGAAGTGGATAATCTGAGACATTTATGCCAGCTCATAGAGAACTGTGACACAGAAAATCTGAAATTGGATTTAGACGATGGGAGAGTACTCGCCTTGAAGTACCAAGACGCAAGATTAGCCACTTCTCTGATTTTGAAACGGCACAGAATAGCGTCTGCGATGTCCAGCGATCTGCTCATTGAACAAAATAATCCACCAACTGAGTTGGCTGCTCCTTGTTCTACTGCTGTTGTTTGAGCCAAACGCCAATCGCATGTTGTATGTACACTTTCACGTTCATTCATATTTTCAGATCACATTGTTGTAATGTTCTTAATCATTTTAGGATTTTTAAATCTGATTTTTTCCTTTTATATATATATATATTTTTTTTTATATACATACAGCTCTTCAGAAACTTTACTTGATTCGCTATTTAAAAAATATTTGATCAAATGTGGACACATCTAATGAGAATTCAATCCCAAATCTGGTTAGTGCATAGGATCTAGAAGCCAGAGACTTGTTGTCTTTTTCTCCCTTCATTACTACTTTTATGTTTTTTTTGTCCATTAAAAGAAACAAAAATACCTTTCCGTGTCTTCTGCGACCTGTCACATCCGTACGTGCACGGTAAAAGACGAATCTACCCTCCAAGACTCATGAGTGTCTCTCTTAAGGTCTCTGTCTCTTGTTTAACTCAACTCAGAATTGGAGAACGAAAAAAGCTTTTCATTATTTGTTTGTGTGATGATGTCGTCGTCTTCGTGGGAGATTCAACTGATGGAAACGGCTAAGGAGGAACTCGAGATTCTTCAGGCTCAATACCCCAACCGTTTTGCCTACCTCAAGTCCGACCTTCAGTCTTTCATCTCTAACCTCCGTGAAGACCACGCGCCTCCGTCACGTGCCTCCTCCTCCCCCCTTGTCCTCACTCAAGGTACTTTTGCACAATCTTTGTATATGCTGTGATTGCTTGTTGCGTGGTTAGTATATCGACTGATGATAAAATCTGGTTGAAAAGGAAATGAGAGAAACGCAATGCTGCTTAAATGAGAGAAATTAAATGCTTTATTGCTTAATTATTATTTTTTTGTTTTTATCCTAACAATTTCAGAATTATTTAAATACTCTTTTCGTTTCATTTTAATTATCATCGTTTATTCACACATATTAATAAAATATATAATTTTATATATTTTTAAAATAAAAACACAATTATTTATACATTTGATCATATTTTGACTAATAAAAAATTAAACTAGAAATTTTCTTTAATAAATTTTACATTAAAACTATAAAATGATATTTATTTTGAAACAGAAATTGTCCTATACAACGACAATTACAATTATATCGAAACGAGCGAGTATTATTTTTAGTCAGATTATTACTATTTGACAAACCTTTTTGGGTCGGATATTCATGTATACCTGGTGTTTCAAAAAAAAAAAAAAAAAAAATTCGATTGAATTTCCCATGCCAAAATTAAATTGACTTGACAACAGTCACAACACGTCTTTAAACAAATTCGAGAAGACATAAACAGATATTTAAGAATTTTCTGACCGTTGTTCAAAAAAAAAAAAAAGAATTTTCTGACCGTTGTTCAAAAAAAAAAAAAAAGAATTTTCTGACCCTTGTATTTGGTTATGTTTTCAAAAAATCTAGACCCTTTTGTTCATATTGGAGAAAGTTAAAGCTATACGGGATTTCTGAACGTTTGATTTCTTTGAAAATGATTTTTAAAATTTATTGTTTTGTGTAGTTTTATTACCGTTAATTTGGTTAATTGTCAATTTTTGTTGTGCTCGTTTTACACTATTTTAAGTACATATGGTTTCTGGTTTCTCAAATGATGTATTCAGCCGAATGTAAATGAACAAATAAATCAAAAGACTATCGTTATGGAAATTCATCTAGCTAGTGTATCTGTGTATACATAACTCGCGAGTATATAAACGAAGATGGCTAAGCAGTGAATTTGTGTTTCAAAAAAAAAAAAAAAAAAAAAAAAAAAAAAGCTAAGCAGTGAACGATAAATTATTTGTTACCTTATCATACTTACTATCATAACATTAGCTTCTATTATGTTTTCACCAAAAAAAAAAGCTTATATTATGTCATGAATCACAACTCATATTGAATATTAG
Organism: Sinapis alba; assembly: GCA_012274485.2. NCBI lineage: Eukaryota > Viridiplantae > Streptophyta > Magnoliopsida > Brassicales > Brassicaceae > Sinapis > Sinapis alba. The sequence goes on along the minus strand of MU105737.1, from coordinate 8,097 downwards.
TGTATGGGGTCAATAGGTCATCAAGTCAATTCAAATATAGATTTCGTTTACACATGATATTGTGTAAGCAGTTAGACAAAAAAAAAAAGAAATTGTGTTAGCCGCAACTAAGTTGCTGTTAATGCGTTGGACAGAGTCATCAAACTGTAAGACTAAGGGGAAACACAAGAAGAGAAAGTACACAAATGAATTATTTGGAGATCAAGCATCGTCATCAACGGGAAAGATCCACAAGAATAATAATCATAAGATGGCCCAGAGAGTGGTCACAAAGAGAAAAACTAGAGTTGAAATGGTTCTTGAAAGGGCTCAACTTTGTCTCCAGAAGATAAGAGACGTGAAAGCCTCTTTGTGTTAAGACTTTTATTTAACAACTTTTTCTTCTTCTTTTTGTGGGTTGAAATGTAAAAACGATGGTTTACGGTCCAAGACAATGTTTAACAAGTATTGAAAATTCAATGTTTCTCAGAACATCGGTTTAAATAGTTCAGCAGTATATATCAGTCTTCTCTTTCCGGTCAATGATGAGAAAGAAATCAACATTTATGAACAACAACAAAATAAAAATGGATATTCTTTATTAATTTTTTACAAGGTGACAAGGTGTGAAACAAAAAGTGTTTCTTAAAATAAAATAATAATAACGGAGACTGCACGGCGCGGGAGGGGGGACTCAGAGCAAGATTAACCCTAAGAGCCCATTAGGGGCTCTTAGGTTTTTTTTTTTTTTTGTTTTGTTGGATTTTTAAAAAAAAAAAAAAAAAAAAAAAATTAGACCAATCATAGGCCGCCACGTGTCGTGGGGCCCATGAACAGTCTAAGAACCAAGCTCTTGCAGAAGAGTTTTAAGGGGTGGGTTTTTATTTTTTGGTGGGCCCCACCCCTTAAGAACCCACCTAAGAGCCACCATTAAAGGTGCTCTCAGAACACTCGACCCCTCCATTATTAATGCAAATTCGGAATTAAAAATTTGTATATTAAAATAATTTTGAAGTCGAAAAATGAAATTATAGTCTAAACCTGAATTTGCAGTTACTATTCCTAAGCCTAATGACACTGTTAGGAGCGAAGCTATCAACGAATACACCACACCTGACCAAGAATTTTACTTGGGGGAGCTTTAATTTCCCAAGCTTGATCCGAACCGGTTGGGTAACTCTAATCCGCAACGGTATGCTTCCAGTTAACTGTTGCTGCTCGAGCAATGTCGCCATTAAACTGGTTGCATTTTGAGTATGACCAGTCATTTCTACGAATATAATGGTCGTATTCTCATGTCCTTGGTAGAATTTCGGCAACGACCCTGTAAATAATATTACAAAATCCGGTTAGTTCTTCAAAATGGCTTGCTCTTCTTCAAAATTGAACTTTAGGTAAGTAGTTTTCCGTAATCCCTACTCTAAGACATCAAGGACTCAAATCCAAGTGATCAAGTTGTCCACGAGCAGTGTTTATACACGATGAAAATGGAACACGGCTATATACCATCGTGCCAAGCCTATGTTGCACCGAGACGGATACGGGGACAGATACGGAAGCAGGGACAGAAAACGGCAAAACTAAAAAATTAGGATATGAGTCCGGCAAATATATATCACTAAAAATATTATATATGTATATTTATATACTGAAAAATAAAATCTATCATTGTAAATCTTATCTTATAAAAATTTATAAACTAAAAAAATTAGAAAAAATTAGAAAAATGTTATAAATTCAAAATGTAGTTAAATTTATACTTTTTATCTTTTATTTGGAAAAAAAATAAGTGAATAAGTTTTTTTTTTTAAATAATAATAAAGCAAATATGATCTAAAAATTTCCATAATTAATGGTTTCATCTTCAAAATATCCCCGTGCCGTCTCCAAAGCGTCCCCGTCCCGGAAACGTCTCCGGTACGGATACGTCAATCAATATGACGTCCCCTTGCATCATATCCGAATATTTTTAGGAACAAAAAACACAACCAACTTAAAAAAAAAAAAAACATTTTTGACGTACCATTGCTAAGTCTGGTTTGCATGTACAAGACGCTAATTTTGCTTCCACCTTCATAGTAAATTCCTATCTTCTCGTTAGGATTTTTGGCCGTAATGGTGACGTTAAACGCGGTGGACAAACTCGAATCTTGGTTATTGAGTGTAGACCGGGTGAGCTGTAACCGGTCGATATTGTAATCTGGTAACTTGGGTCTAAAGACAAGGTAGAGTATACCAACGGCCGCTCCTACGACGACAATAAGGAGAAAGAGAACAAGGAGCGTGTAACACACACACCTACACCAACAGCTTCTCCTTCCTGATCTCTTCTTCCTTTGAGGAGAATCCAGCTGCGGCGGTGGTTGCGTCACAGATTCTTTGGTTGGGTCACCGTGCTCCGATCTTGAGGAGCCACGTGGGACAAGAGGAGCCGTTGGATGCGTTGACGGAGGTGGTGGAGCTTCCGGATCGCTCACTGGATGGATTTTCTGGTGTTCGGACATGTTTCACGTTCTTGAAGATTGGTTTACGTTTTGGGAAATTACAACTCAAGTACTCTCCACGTTTTAGAGGTAAATAAAGATCGTTTTAATGGAGAGGTGATCTTCTTCACGTTTTCTTTTTTTTGGTTAATTGTATTTATAAGCAGTATGTTAGGTGCATGCTTTGTTTAAAAGTAGTGTATTCATGAGATGAAAAGTAATTAAACATTTAAATTTTCACACAAAACGTGTCCTTTTGAATTACTTGTGCCTTTTTGGGTTAACCAAGACTAGTCATCTGGGTGTCAATTCTGGGTTCCGCGGACGTAAAGATGAAAGTTCGTTCATGGTCCGCATATACAACGGGTCTACCAAGACATTTTAATAAATATTTATTTTGTTGTAACGATTATGTCCTTTTCTTGAAGTTATGCATTAAATATGTTATAGGTCAATTCTTTCAAATAGTATTTTTTAAGTTTTTGTCAAAAATAGTCTTTAATACCAAAAAATAATTAAATTAGTTTTTTTTATTTTGAAAACTTTAATATTTTTATTTTTATTTTAAAAAATTTGAAATTCTAACTCCAAAACTCTACTATTTCACTATAAACCCTAAGTTTAAATTAGTTAACCATAAGAATATAAGTATATATTTATTTCTTTAATAAAATATTTTGGTCATTTTTTTTCTTTGAAACTATTTTTATGACAAAAACTTTTTAGGATTATTCTAAAGTATTTCTCTATATTATATATATATTAGGATATAGGAACCTACGTTTAGACTTCATGAAAAGAAAATTAATATCAGCCTATATATATATACACTAAAAATAAAAATTAAAAAAAAAAGTGGTGGAACCAGTCACATTTATCACCGGGATCAATAATATTTTAATATTAAATATAATTTATATTATTAATATTTTAAGAGTTAAATTGTTATATGTACTTAAAATATTTAAAATTATTTATATTTTTTATTTAAATTATTTACTATTAGTAAAAGAATTATAAACTATCTCTAGCCAAATATTTATAATTATAGTTTAATTAACTATTGAATAGTGAATTTTGTATAAGTTATGTAATTAACCATTTTTACTTATTGTATCGAAGATCACGTAGTTGATAGTTATTTTTGTATATGTAAAGAATGTGTAAAAAATTATACTTTATTAAAATTATATATAGCAAGGAAGAAAAATAAATACAAAAGTTTAGATTCTGATTATAAAAACAAGAAATTTCTTAAATTTTCTAATACAATCGAAACTTATTTTTGTATACGAAATTTTAACACAATAATTATGTATAAGATATAAACACAAATACTCGTTTTTATTACTTAATTACAAGCTAATTTAAGTTTTCTGTACCACTTATGTGGATATAAATGACCAAATACATAAACTTTCTGTTAGATTAAAGAGGGTTTTCAATACATATGGGTCAGGAACACTTTTGACTGGGGTCAATACTAAATATTATTAGAAAACGTTATTGATAATTAAAAATGACTAGATCAACTGACCCATGCCCTTTATATGCCTCCTCCCCTGCATCTACCATAGGTCTGAATGATAACATGCGTAACAACTGCGGAACAATTGCCGTATGATTTTAATAGTAAAAAATATATAAATACACATATATATATATATTTGTTATTATTAACGGTGTGCGGAACAATGCGGTTCGTCATTATTTAAAATCATAACTCTTTTAATAAAAAGGATTATTTGAAAAATAATTTTGTTGATATTTTTTTTTTGATAAAATATTAAATATTATACCAAATTGATTACTGGTAATAGTGATTATAGAGGTAAATAATAGCAAAATGCATAAAATAAATCTAAATAAAAATACAAAGTGATAATGACAAGAAATCAAAGCAGAAAAGCAAACTAGTAACCAATTAAGCAGCAAGACATAATAAAACCAAAGCGAGCAGGAAAAGTCAAGAGAGAAGTAGTATGTTTGTAACATCCCATTTCCCCGGCTTCCGACCAGGGTTATCGAACGAGAGTCATGGACACGCGTCTACTCAATTTAGACACCCAACGTGTCCACATACTGGTCTCAAGAGTTGACGGACGCACTGTTTCCTTTGAAATACCAACCCATATCCATATCCATATACTTCTACTTACAGTCCTTCGCACAGGGAAATGGAAATGGAGTGAGTGAGTATGGGAATACTCAGTGAAGTGACTCTAGACCAGCCTCCCCGCATGACACTCTACACTACTCGATGCGGGAAAGAAGGCTGGCTAGCCACTACAATCAATCAAGACAACTTAAGATTTCAAGACATCACATTCTTATGCATTTCTATCAACCTAGCGATCAAACAATACAATGAACTTAGTCATTGCCAAGCAAACGATTAGACCGACTCGAGAAACGACTCACATACAAAAGACCAAGAAATAAGGACCTAAGGCTTGCTACGGTGACCCTCCACGTAGCAGCGTTTCCTGGGAGATCTTACGCCCTCGGACTGTCCCCCAGCTTCCTAAATGGCTATCCGAGTTGTAGCTCGTTGGCACTCTCTCTGGCTCTGTCTACCACCCCGGTCCTAATAGCCATAATTATGCCACGACTCGGCATGACTCGATCTTAAGGCGCCTCTACTACCACGGTTGCCTCGTCCGGCGATCTACCTGTGGTTTCTCATCTCTACCACGAGTGCCTCGTCCGGCGATCTCTTGTGGCACTCTACCATGGGTGCCTCATCCGACGATCTCCCACGGCAACTCTACCGTGAGTGCCTCATCCGACGCTCTCTCACGGCAACTCACCCGCAGGTACCTCTTGTTAGGCAAATGTCCTGCGGGTCCTATCTCTAGACGCCACCCGTTATCGGTGTCTCAAACAGGACTACAAACAATTCATAGACTCGATAATAATTCACATTCTCATTCTCATTCTCATTCTCATTCTCATTCTCATTCTCATTCTTATTCTCATTCTCATTCTTATTTCTCATTTGACTCGACCACTAGACGCCACCTGTTCTCGGTGTCTCACACAATACACTTTACAATCATCATTCATTCATACCATTCAGCAAGGGATACCAATTGGCACCTCATACCAATTGGAACCTTCACTATCACCCTAGGCGTGCAATTCTTTCTAACAACCTAGCTTCTCATCTCAATCATCACATATAATCATATCAACCAATCACACAATCACATAAACATTCATATCATTCATCACAACAAACATGGCAGTCCATTAAGTCCTTTTAAACAGTGTGAAGGTTCTTATGCATCATGATCCATTCATCTATCACCCTAACTCCCATTATGATATATCAACCTAACTCACAAACAAGGTCTAACCAAACCCTAGTTCCAACATAAAGAATGCAGAGATCAATAGAACATATCTGAGATTGAATCACCTCACCTTAGAGATTTGGGTTCTGGATCTGGATCTAGAGATCTGGAACAAGGGAACAAGGAAACGAGATCTGGTCACTTCCACACCACCACCACTCGGCGATGGCAAGGAGGGAGAAAGAGAGAGGCGCGGTGGAGGAGAGAGAAGAAGCTGCAGAGAGGAGAGATAAAGAAGAGAGAGATGCGCGAGAGAGAGGAGAGAAGAGAGAGAAGACAGCGCAGGGGGGAGGGGGGCTCGATGGCTAGGGTTTCTGATCTCTGGAACTTTCTCTGCAGAGCTTCGCTTCTAGTTTGCGAATGCAGAGAAAGGAGGAAGGGGACTGCTTTTATAGGAAAAGGGGGGGGGGGGGTGAAGTCCTAGGGTTTAGACAAACGGGCCGTAGACAGGTCCGTTTCTTTTAAAAAATTTAGGCTTGAGGTTTTGGGATGTTACAATTCTCCCCCTGTTAATCGGAATTCACAACCTTCAAACTTCAAACATAACATCCCGAACTCGAAATGAACTCACACAACCACGCATCAATCAAGGGAGGCACACAAGGGGATGAACAACTTTGCTCAAGATCTTTTTAAAACAAATGAATGAATATAATAAATGAAATGGAGTAGGACTACAATAGTTTAGAAACTCGAGGCATCTGTACAATCACATGATGCCCCTAAGAAGAGAAATGAACACCAACACCAGCAATAAATAAATAAATAAATCAAAACCCGTGTCCTACTCCTAAGAAATGGTCCTAAGGTCTCAGCTAGCCACTATGACGTGGAGAAACACGGTCAGCCTTGAATCCAGAACCGACCGCGCGGGAACCACTAGCTGCAGGCACAGGATCCTCCTCCTCCTCTGGTTCAGAACTGGTGATATCTCTTCGCTGCGACGCGAGCCAATCCTCTGCGGCTATTGCCTGCCCCGCCATCCTCACCACTAGCAAAAACTCTAGAGGTTTCATGGCATCATCCAACTCGTCCCGAATGTCCTTGCGGAGTCCGACTTTAAAAAGCTAACACCACTCCTCCGCAGGCTTCGGCTTGCACCTCTTAGCTGTTTCCAGGAACTCATCCATGTAGTCTAGTACGGTGCGGGGCTCCTGCACCATCTGAACCAGGACATCACAGGAATATGGCTTCGAGCTCCCCTTCTGACGGACTTCATCCGATGTTGGGGACTTACGTGGACGTCCCCGCTTCTTCTTGGGTGGCTCCCTGACCGGTGGGACCTGAACCCACTCCATCTCGGGTGCCGGTTTCTCCTTCCTTGGGCGACCTCGTCCCCGCTTAACCGGAACCATCTCCGGTTCGTGGTCAGGCAACACTGGGAGAAATTGGAGGCTCTCACGCCGCTGGTCCTCCACCCAATCATGCTGGGGCAACTGGTGTCTAGCCCTCATCAATGGGTTCCCCCAGAGGGGTATCACCCTCTCCCTAATGGTGTGTTGGGTCCTAGTGTCGATGGGGACCATCGCCCCGGGTCTGCAGTGCTCGTGGTTGACTCCCTGGTCATCACTGGCTGAAGAGGACATCATGCGAGTAAAGATCCGATCAGAACCGTAATAAAAGTATATATATGGTGGGTGGTTTTGAAATCATTTCATAATTTTTAAACTTTTATAAACTTTCTCAAACATCTTTCAAGAAAAATCATGTTTTTGAAAACCGACAATGCCGACCCCTTAGGATAGTACTAAGGGATCTTAACCCCCGCTCTGATACCAATTGTAACATCCCGCTCCCCCGGCGTCCGATCGGGGTTATCGAACGAGAGTCATGGACACACGTCTACTCAATTTAGACACCCAACGTGTCCACATACTGGTCCCAAGAGTCGACGGACACACTGTTTCCTTTGAAATACCAACCCATATCCATATTCATATACTTCTACTTACAGTCCTGCGCACAAGGAAATGGAAAGGGAGGGAGTGAGTATGGGAATACTCAGTGAAGTGACTTTAGACCAGTCTCCCCGTATGACACTCTACACTACTCGATGCGGGAAAGAAGGCTTGCTAGCCACTGTTGGGGATAGATTACATCTACCCACATAGGCCCATTAAAGTGTGAACTCGGCCCATCCTGACGACAAAAGTCGGCCCATGAAAACATAACAAGCCGACTTCGGCAAGAGGAAGGCGTATAAATAGAGGAAGATGGGGAAGAGAACATACACGCAAAAAACTTGAGGAACAAGCTAGAATTAGGGTTCTTGTTACCAA